>CAUYSK010011458.1:0-23257 GCA_963575035.1 Avahi laniger | reverse complement strand
GGTTTCACACCCGAATTTTACCACACCTACAGAGAAGAACTGGTGCCTATCCTGCAGAAATTATTCCACAACATGGAGAAGGATGGATTCCTCCCCAACACATTTTATGAAGCCAACATAACCCTGATACCAAAACTAGGAAAGGATGAAACAAAAAAGGAAAACTACAGACCAATATTCCTTATGAATATAGATGCAAAACTTCTCAACAAAATTCTAGGTAACAGAATCTAGGTGCTTATTAAGAAAATAATTCATCATGACCAAGTGGGCTTCATCCCAGAGATACAGGGATGGTTCAACATACGCAAATCTATAAATGTAATTCACCACATAAACAGAAGAAAAACAAAAACCATATGATTCTCTCAATAGACACAGAAAAAGCATTTGACAAAATTCAACACCATTTTAAGATAAGAACACTTAACAAAATAGGCATAGATGGGGCTTACCTAAAAATGATACAAGCCATTTATGACAAACCCATAGCCAACATCATACTGAATAGGGAAAAACTGAAAGCATTCGCACTTAGAACTGGAACCAGACAAGGTTGCCCACTATCTCCACTTCTATTCAACATAGTGCTGGAAGTCCTGGCCACAGCAATCAGGCAAGAGAGTGGGATTAAAGGAATACAAAAGGGAATAGAAGAGGTCGGGCGCGGTGGCTCACGCCTGTAATCCTAGCTCTCTGGGAGGCCGAGGTGGACGGATTGTTTGAGCTCAGGAGTTCGAAACCAGCCTGAGCAAGAGCGAGACCCCGTCTCTACTAAAAATAGAAAGAAATTAATCAGACAACTAAAAATATATAGAAACAATTAGCCGGGCATGGTGGCACATGCCTATAGTCCCAGCTACTCGGGAGGCTGAGGCAGAAGGATTGCTTGAGCTCAGGAGTGTGAAGTTGCTGTGAGCTAGGCTGATGACACGGCACTCACCCTAGCCCGGGCAAAAGAGTGAGACTCTGTCTCAAAAAAAAAAAAAAGCAAAAAAACCTGCAGGACACTTGGCCCATCCGGAAGCATTCTGCTTTCAGAGCTCAAACGATGGCCACTGGGTGCAGGGGCTGGAGTCACACTGGACTTCGCTCAGTCACTCACAACTACTCCTGCGCCAGACCACCGCCCTCGCCAGTTGTGTGGTTTGGGGAGATGATCAAAATGACACTGGCACAGGCTCTGGAACTGGTTTTGATGCCGAGTAGGAATTCGATCAATGGAAGGAAGCTTGCAGACCGTGTGCGTGTCAGCTGTTTGACAGCTGGGGAAACTGAGGCTAAGAACGTTGGCTTCGATCAGAGACACAGAGCGGCGCCGGCCAGAAGGCTTGTCTGCCCCGTGGCCACACTCTGCACCCCTCCCTACCCTTCCGCGGCCCCCACCCACGCCACCCTGGGACGTCCTGCCCCTAGGCGCCAGCCTCTCAGCCTCCACCCTCCCCAGCCCTGGCTTCGCTGAGAGACAAGCCGGGACCTGCCCCTGACTCTTCCCCTCCACCCTACCCTCTCCGTTCCTCTTCACTATCTCAAAGGGGACATAAAAAGCCCTTGTCATGCAGATTTACTGGAGTGGTCTTTGAAATCATCCCTATTATTATTGAAGTCACCTTGTCACACCGACCACTGACACTGTGGATCTTCCTGACCTCTCCCACTGGACTTCTCCCTCCAGACAAGGTCAAGGAGGGCCCCTCCCCCCATCCAGCCTTCTCTCCACCCCTGGAAGTTGGCTTTCTGACCCTAGAGCCCTGTCTGCCCCTGTGGGCCCAGGGTGCCAGTCACTTAAGTGACAAATCCAACTGTAACCACCACCTGCTCCTCCTGCTCTCCCCGGCCCGCCCGGGTGCTCAGCCCAGCCCACACCTGACAGTGGGAGCTCCAGGTGAGCACTCAGGGTGCGAAGTGTGCCCTGGATGTGTCTGGAAAGGCCGTCCATTTGGGAGACACCCGCAAGTCGAGCAGGGTATGAAACAGGACAGGCTGGGTTGCTGGAAGAATTTTATGACATTCTTTTCTGTTGCATGTTTGAAAACAGCCTAATGAAAAATTCAGAAGTCACCGCCTCTGCCCCACAGCCACCAAATCGCCACTTCCAAGCAAGTCCTGTCTCGTTCTTACCCTGTGTCCCCGCTGCCCACGGACGTCTGTCCAGGCACCACCCAGCCTGGCCCCAGAGCCCCACACAGCGCCCTGCTGGGGTCTCCTGCTGTGGTCGCCAGTGCCCAGTGGAGCTGGGAACACCTCCCCGCACGCTGTTGCTCAGGCTAAACACTGTTGGCCGGCAAAAGTCAACTCTACCTTCACAGCGTATCCGGAATCCATCCACCCGTTCTCCCCACTCGCTCTGCCTCGCCCTGGGCCCTGCTGTCCTCTCTGGCTCCTCACTGCGTCCCCCTCCTGCCCTGAGCCGTCCAGTGTGAACCTGCCACACCCAAGGGCTCCCCAGGCCCTTAAGAGAGAGCTGCAGCCACAAGCCCCCCATCCTCGCCCCTCTGTCTTCCGGCACTGGTCGCCCTCCCATCTCAAGGTTGTGACCTCCACCTGGCTGGCCCTCACTTCCGTCCGGTCTTCACTGTAAGGCCACCCTCCCTTGAGGCCTCCTGGAGCCCCTGTTCTCTCTCTCTCTCACACACACACACACACACACACACACACACACACACACGCACACACGCTTGGCTTTTCCTTCCCCTTGCTCCTTATCTCTCTCTAACACGTGCTACGTCCTCCTCTGTCTCCGTCCCTTTCAGCTGACTCCTGCCCCACTGCTTGGGGGTTTTGCCGCTTTGTCCACAGTTGTGTCCCCAAAGCCAAGTGGCTCTGAGCACGCAGTTGGTGCTTAATATATATTTGCTGGCTGAGTGAATGCTTGCATATTCCGCAGACCTCTCACCTAGTATGTCCCAAGACAGAAATCACAAAGATTCCAGTGGAGACTGAACAGCCAACAGATCTACAACCAGACTCCCTGAGTCCAAAAACCAGATCTGCCACCAACCCAGCTGCATGACTTCGGACTTCTCCCAGCCTCAGTTTCCCTGCCAGTAAATTGGGGCTAATGGGTGAGGAGTCCATCGCGCGACAAGTGAAGAGGGTTATTATTTCATTTTGTGAACTAAAATAAAATCCTAAGGCTCACCCCCCACCAGCTGACTGAATGGACCCCCCTCGTGGCCAAAGGAATAACCTAAAACTAAATTGCCTGCCAGGAGGAGAGGGGTCAGACGTGCCTCATCATACCCCCTCCCTTCTTGGGGACATCCTTTAACCTATTAACAGGCCTAAGGGTGTGCAAGACACACCTGCAGGTCCTCAATTTACACAAGTCTATGTCCGGTGGCTTATCTCTGATAAACAGCTCATGTTAAAACATTCCAGGCCTTTAGACAAAGCTTCCTGACTTTAACCAATTACAAGCCAAAGAATCTTTAAACCCACTATAACCTGTAAGCCCTCCCACTCCTTCAAAATGGCCCACCTTTTCGGGCCAAACCAATATATGTCTTCCACGTGTTGATTTATGACTTTACCTGTGACCTCTGTCTCCCTGAAATGCATAAAACCAAACTGTAACGCCACCTCTGTGATCACGTCCACTTGCTCAAGGCTTCTTGGATGTGGCCGGGGTCATGGTCCTCAAATCCGGCTGAGAGTAAATCTCTCTAAAATTATTTTACAGAGTTCGGCTTTTTTCCCGTTAACAACTGGCTACTCCAAGATGGACGTTTCACTTTAACATCCCACTCCCGCAAAAATCACCGCCCCAGGGAATTACAAGGCTCAAAGGGCCCTCGGCCACTGCTAAGTGGCACTTTACATAAGAGCAGCCCGTCCACCAGAGCGGTGGAAGCCTGCATGCCACACCTGACGTGCTCTTCTTTGATGGGAGGGTCTCGTCAAAAATGCTTGAGGAAAGCCCCGTGCAGTGGGTGGGTGACCCCGAAAAATATGTATCCACATCTTAACCCCCAGAGCTTGTGAATGTGATCTTTTTTTAGAAATAGGATCTTTGCAGAAGGAATTAAGTTAAGGATCTCAGGATGAGATTGTCCCGGATTTAGGGCAAACCCTAATCCTATGGCAGGTGTCCTTATAAGAGAAGGCGGAGGGAACCGTGAGACACACAGGGCAGAGGCTATGAAGGCAAAGATGGGAGATGCGCCCAGAAGCCGGGGAGCGCCAAGGCTGCCGGAACCTCCAGAGCCAGGAGGGGCTGGGCACACTCTCCCGCAGGGGCTCCGGGGAAACCAACCTTGCTGCCACCTCGATGACAGCCTGACTTTCGGCCCCCCGCACTGTGACAGAATCTGTCTCTGTTGTGTTAAGCCACCAGTTTGTGGTAACTTGTTGCGGGAAAACCTGGTAATCAAGAAAAGTGACGTTATCTGAACGGTGCTGTTCTTCCCATTTGGACTCAGAAAGGACAAGTGCGGGTCATGAGGCTGTTTCTCTGCGAGAAATGAGACGTCGGTCTGGGCTGGAGGCATCTTCGGTCAAACATTTAAGTACCAACGGTGGGCAAAAGACCATGCTGGAGACCAAATCATCCTGAATTCAGTTTTAGTCACCACCAGAATTTCAGCCATTGAAAGTGACACAATTTCCAATAAGTAGAGAAATATCCCACCGGTAGGGAACATGGTGGGGGGGAGGGATTTGGTGCAACTGTGGGGCCATTTTTTAAAGGTATCATCCTTCAACGCTACCTGTGAGTTTTAGAATGCATTATGAAAGACTTCAAACTAATAAAATATATATGTAGTACTGTGTATTGTTATAACAAAAAAACCAAAATCTTTCCTTGAACATTCAACAGAAAATTAAAAAAAAAAAAATCAAGGCCTAGGCAAAGAATTTATGAAGAAGACCCCAAAGGCAATCACAGCAATAACCAAAATTAACAAATGGGACCTGATCAAATTAAAAAGCTTCTGCACAGCCAAAGAAACTGTCACAAGAGCAGACAGACAACCTACAGAATGGGAGAAAATTTTTGCATGCTACAATTTCGGTAAAGGGCTGATAACTAGAATCTACTTAAAACTCAGGAAAATCAACAAGAAAAAATCAAACAACTCTATCAAAAAGTGGGCAAAGGACAGGAACAGAAACTTTTCAAAAGAAGACAGAATAATGGCCAAAAAACATACGGACATCATTCTTAACTGTTCTTTTTTTCATCCCATTTCACTGTCAATCAGACACAGAGTCCTGTGATTCTAAATCCAGAATATCTCTCACCTGCACCCTTCCCCACTGCTACCACCTGAGACCAGGCTACTACGTATCTCACCTGTGTTATCACAATTATTTTTAAAAACTGGTCTTTCTGTTATACTCACACTGCTGATTCCTTCCCATTGAATCTCCACATTGCAACCAGAATAGTCCTCCTAAAATAGAAAGCTGATCATACTTCAAATCCTTCAGTGGCCTTTCCTTGCCAGTTGATTGCTTTAACAAGCCTTGAAACTTTTCTCACTCTCTGGCCTCTCTACCTTTGCTCATTGCTAGTTACTTCCTACCTCACATTTTATATCCATTCTAACCCAGTGCTCCAAACCGGCTACCCATTGGCCCATTAAAACCCACAGGTGTGTTTTATTTGGCACATAGAGTATATTTTTTTAAGTTTAGCCAACATTTAAAATCAGGGAATTTCTCATAAAAATCCAGGTTTTCAGATTCTTTTGAAAAATTGGAATAGACATTAACACCTCTCCTCCCACCCTTCTTGCAAGGCCATGGTATGGTGAAGTGAATACTGGTTGTCCCTGTAGTTGGGATGTTAGCTCTCTAGTTTTCAGTCTTCTGCTGCCGTTGCCTCTGTGCCGTTGAGACTGAACATTACGTTGACGTTGCCGTCGTGGTTATGCTGTCTCTTCTGTCTGCAGTACTCCCATTCCCGTCTCCTTGCCTGGCCAGCTCCTACTTTTCTTGGGTCTCATTTTGATCATCGCTTCCCCAGGGAGATCTTCTTTGAGCCCTAGTGTTCTATTTACATGTCTCCATAACACAAAAGCGAAGAATCTCTCCCTTCCTGGGAACCCAGTATTGCCCAGGAGAGGAGGGAAGGTAGACTCTGAGGAAGTAAAGGGAGACTAAAAGTAGAGCACAGGATTCTCCATCAATCTTGGGGGCCATGTTCTGAGAAGAAGAATGACACAGCTACCCTCACAACATTATGCACTTACCTGGGTCAGGTTGAAATGGCTTCCCAAACCTTGGTTTGTCCTGTATTTCTTGGGGCTGTCCTTAAGTACTTTATGATGCGGAAAACCAAATCAGTTAACAGCTGATGTGTGCCTGAAAGGTATTAGGTGCTGTGCAAGGAATAGGACATGTGTAAATGAACCATACATCATTTTTATCTTGAGAAGAGTGCATGATCCAGTGGAGAAAACATGCGCAAATATTAAATAACTAGAGTAAACTTGTTAAGAGCTATGACAAAGCTGTGTAGGCAGGGGCATCGTCCCAGTGGCCCAGAGAGGAGCCAACTTTTTGCTGGGTTTTGAGAAGCACGGAAGGAGCAGCCCACCCTGTAAACTTGCTCAGGGCTGACACTTGGCCTGTGATGTCACCCCATGGGGTCTGAGGAAGGACTTGGAGGGGGACAGAGCCACCTTCCCTGCCCTTTCTCAGCCTCACCCCCTCCTCCATCTTCTCCTGTCCCATCCCCCTGGGTTGTGTGTGTGTGGCACCCTTCCGTGGGATACTTGCATTTAAACAAGGAATCCTGGAAGTTTGGAAACCCTGAAGACTCCAGCATTAGAAATTCAGACACTACTTGAAGTAGAGACTATGTTTTCCCTGGGGACAGAGGAAAGAGAGGGGTGTAGCAGTGGCCCACCTTGCTACCAGCAGATGGGGAGCCCAGAAGATTAGGAGCCTCAGGTCTATTGGTCCCATCCTCCCATGGCAACTCAGGAATTCAGCTTTCTGTTCCTGGGGTAGTGCTGTAAGGAAATGGAGAAGGAAACGGCTTTTGCCTCAATTCATGCTTTTTGGTTGCATTGAGGTTGGAGTGAGTTAGGGGTGGGTGTGCGTGGCCTGCCCATATGAGCCGAGCCCTGTGAGTGTGTGTGTGCAGCTCCCTGCGTGGGATTTCAGTTTGGGGAATGTCTCACATAAAGTGAATGCCAAGTTCACTTCCTCTGGTCTCAAAACTGTAGCGTCCCTTGCTTCCAAGCCCAGCCCTTCTGGGTGTCCACTGTGCCCCCCTTGAATGGAGATTGGGGCAGGGAGCCGGGCTGGGGAGCGGCCTGGTGGGTGCACCCCTGAGCTCAGATGCCTCAGAGATGAGGTCACATCCTCTCCCTCCGGCTCCAGGCGGATGAAAGGCCAGAGGAGCCCGAATGGATGTTGCGCCCGAAGTGCCAGGCTTTGCTTGGCTGGGGCTGGAATGCCCTAACAGCGATGTGGGAGATCTGGGCCTCTCTTCCCTCTCTCCCCAGGGTGGACTTCGAGGCCCCGCATCTGTCCCCCAGGCGCCTGAGAAGGGGACTGGGGAGAAAAGGCCCAGACGCAGGGCGTGTGCTTGGCTGGACTAAGGAGGCAAGGCCGGGAGCGCCCAGGGTGCCGCGGTGGGGACTGGGGGTCCCGGGCTGCGGGAAGTGAGGGGCCCTGGGACCTGAGAGCGGGAAGGGCAAAGAGAAGAGGGGCAGGGGACGCTGGGTGGCAGGGAGCGGCGAGGGAAGGGGACACCGGGGCTCCAGGCCGAGTCCCTGCAAAAAGGCAGCTGCAGTGATTACGGCCCAGCCTTCGAACCTGATGACAGGTGGGACCGAGAGGAAGTGGCAGAAGGAAGTGTGAGAAAGTGCGGGTAAGAGAAACTGGGGAAAGGGAGCGCTGCTGGATCTCAAGCCCTGGGGACCAACTTGGAACTTGAAGCACAGAGTTGAACTTGGGACTCGAACCAAAGAAATCATCCTCCTCAAAGACACAGAAAACAGCTCTAGGGAGCCACTGCTCTGGGAGGAGAGGGCCTTCGCATGCCCCTGAGATAATTTGGAATATAATTTTGAAAGCTACCCATCAAGCATCTAAAAATATTTACCATAAATTTAAATAGTTGCAAATCCTGTAACATTGCCATATTGATATTTTTAAATATACCTGGTTATATCACTTTGTAATGTATCAAATAGAATCGAGCTACTTGATTGGGATCAACATCCATTTAAAAAATACATGTACAAGCTCTTTAAGAGTTGGAAGTTTGGCCAGGCGCGGTGGCTCACACCTGTAATCCTAGCACCCTGGGAGGCTGAGGCAGGCTGATTGAGCTCAGGAGTTTGAGACCAGCCTGAGCAAGAGCGAGACCCTGTCTCTACTAAAAATAGAAAGAAATTAGCTCGACAACTAAAAATATATAGAAAAAATTAGCCAGGCATGGTGGCGCGTGCCTGTAGTCCCAGCTACTCGGGAGGCTGAGGCAGAAGGATCGCTTGAGCTCAGGAGTTTGAGGTTGCTGTGAGCTAGGCTGACGCCACAGCACTCTAGCCGGGGCAACAGAGTGAGACTCTGTCTCGTAAAAAAAGAAAAAACAGAGTTGGAAGTTTTACATAGTTCCTTTTTCTCCTTGACCCACACAGCATTTTATAATATCCACTCATATTTTTTTGATTGAAAATGTTGTATTGAGCATTCTGTTTCTCTGCCACAAAAGTATGTATATACATTGAAATGGGATTTTTTTCTTTGAATTTACATAATATACATGTTTTTATAAATAATTCCTTAATAAAGGATATAGTTTTACAGAAATGCATTTTCAATTAGATTATATAGCCATGGATGAATATTATTTACATGATTCAAGATCAGTTTCATTCTGATTTTTCATTTTTCTGATATTTTGTTCACATAAAAGGTAGATGTCAAGAGAAGTCTCATTATGGCAATGTCATTCAACTCTTTGAACTACTTCTAAGTTTTGCTAAAAAAATCACATAGTGACATATCATCAAAACTGTTTTTTGTCAGTTGATAATATATCAACTGATAATTTGTGTCCTCCTTCAATTTGTTGAAAACAAAGAAATGAAAGCCATTCAACTTACAAATGGATTTCTTGCTTAGGTAATAACGTCATTCTTTCAATTTCTGGGCATTCAACTAAGAAGGCTTTACCCAGGCATGTCAAATGACTTTTATTGTACCTGTTGCACTTACAGAGAGGTAGGTTGCTTAACCCGATGTGCTCAGAAAGGTTTGGGAAAATAGAAATATTTGTTAGTTTCAATATATCTTTGCCAATACATTTTTGTATTAAAAGGCTTTTATTTTATCAAGTGCTTCAAATATATATTTCATCAAAAGCTGGTGGTACAGGTTTATCTCATTCAACTTGTGGAAGATATTCAATGGATAAGCAATTAGCCAAATTAGAACTAACTTCTGCCAGAGAGTGCCTGACTTCATTTCTAAATTCAAGAAAATGTGCTACTAGGAATCCTTTTAACAACCTTTTCACTTTTGAATTTTAATTTTTAGATAGATAGAAACAGAAATAGAAGAAATGGCAGGAGGCTTGCCATGAGTTCGTCGCCTGGATAAAATACAGAGGCAGCACCTTCCATACTCCCTAGAGAGGTTCTGTGGACTTTGGTCTGACAGGCTGTCACTCACAAGCTGTGCGACCTTTCGCAAGAACGGGATGGAAGAGGTCAGCCGTCATTCCAGCTCCACTCTACGATACAGCCGAATTGAGCGCATCCCATCACTGGGCAAAACACCTCATTTCCAAGGCCAACCTTTTCAAACAGAAAGGGAAGCCCCAAGCTGGTATCTTTATTAGAGGCTTTGTTGACACCGAATTTTCCAACTTTCTCCCTTTTTTGATGCTCTCCCCACTCCCCCCAAGGCGTGAATGCACGGAAGCCACATATCAGCATGAGATTCCAGGACAGGCGGGAGGTGGAAGAAGGGGAAAGGTGGAAGGAGAGGTGGGAAAAGAGATCCAGACTGACACCCTGGTAGAGGGCGGACACAGCCACCCTCCAAGGATCAGGATGATGAAACCCCCATCACACTGGGGATGGTGATAGAGTGCTAGCAGGGGCTTTGCCAAAGGTGACCTTTACCTGCCATTTGTCACAGTTGCTTTCTGGGTCTGGCTTTTCTGCGATAATATTAGAAGTGAGAACAGTGGTCACAGGAAAGCCTTCCCCACCAGAAGTTATCTCCAGCCTGTTCTCTGCCCTGCAGGGTGATGATCAGATGTGTAACAATGAAGAGAACCCCGCCCCACTGGTTTCCACAGCAGAGCAGAATTCAGGTACAGGCCAGGCAAGTGGCTGGGAGGGACAAAGTTCTGTAGAGGTTTTAAAACATTAACGATATATTATAAAACAGAAACTTTTTTAAAGGAATGATATCTCTTAGGTACAGCGATATACATGGTTAGAAGACTTTGACAACCCTAAAGGGGATATTGAAGTAATAACTAATAATCCCTAATCTGCTTTCTAAGGAGGGTAGATGTTAACTAGTTAGCTCTTGCTGGCTGGGGTATGCAAGTGTGGGGCCAGAGCTGAATTGCTCAGGGGAATGAACAGCATCTTCACTGCATTCCCCCAGGAAACACCTACCATCCTTAAACAAATGATGAACATCTTCCAAAGAAAATGTGATCTTATGTGTTCTTGGCCAATCAGCATTTTAGAGCAGATTCTAGCACCTGCTAGGAAGGTCCATAGCCTGGATAAGCAAATTCAATTCTCAGGCAGTTATTAGTAAGACGTTTTGGCATGATTTAAATCATGGTACGTAATATGGCTTTATCAGTAATCCAGGCAGAATTTTGATATACACCTGTCTCAATCTGGCATTTATCTCTCCGTTTAGAACTAGAACAGGAAAAATGGCGTGGTATATATTTGGCCCCCTGTATTAGTTTCCTGGGGCTACCACAATAAATCAGCACAGCTGATTAGCTGAAAACAACAGAAATTTATTCTTTCACTGTTCTGTTGGCCAGAAGTCTGAAATCAAAGAGTCGGCAGGGCCATGCTCCCACCAAGGCTCCTTCCTTGCATCTTTCAATTTCTCCCAGCGGCCCCTGCCATTCCTTGGTTTGTGGCAGCGCAATTCCAATCTCTGCCTCTGTCTTCACGTGGCCTTCGTCCCTGTGCCTCTTCCTCTGTCTGTGACCTCAAATCTCCCTCTCCTGTTTCTTATGCCACCAGTCATTGGATTAGGGGCATCATAAATCTAGGATGATCTCATCTCAAGATCCTTAATTTAATTACATCTACAAAGACCCTGTTTCCAACTAAGATCAGAGCTGAAACTAGGACATATCATTTTGGGAGACACAATTCAACCTCCCCAACTCTAACATCTCACTGATGGGCAGAGAACATTGAGAAGTGGGTAATGACTGTCATTGTGGAGCAAATGACGTGTTATAGATCGAGGATCTGGATGTGACCCAAATGTAGGCGTTACGTTTTTGCCATTAGGATGCTCAGGGCTTTGACTTTGGCAATTGGTGGCAGTGCTTACTTGATGCCGTGTGACTGGTTTTGACTGCTGTGCAGTAGGCTTTGTAAAAAAAATTAACTTTTTACTGAAGTAGACATGGCATAGGTGAACAGTTTGATGGATTTTTACAAACTGAATACTTAATGTAACCAGCGGCCAGATCAAGAAATAGAACATTACCAGGACCCCAGAAGCCTCCTCAGCCAAGTCACAACCTTTCAGCTAATATTCTGATTTAATAGAAAAAAGGTTTTGTTTGCTTTTGTAATTTACATAAATGCAATCATACAGTATAAACTTCTCTGTGTTCAGTTTCTTTCACTCCATCCTGTATTTATGAGATCATCCACACTGTCCTTTATAGTTGCATGTCATTCATTCGCATTGTTTTGTAACACAATTAACTTTGTGGCCTGGGCAGGTGGTTTTAGGCCTTAGTGAGCATGGGCCATGTGGGACCCTCACCTGGGAGGGTCACTTCAGCTAAAGGCTACTCTGTTCATAGGCAAGCGGCTGCTTTACACAGGCGTGGAGCAGGCTGGACCTTAGCAAGTGGGTGGCTCTCAGATGGACTTAGAAGGTAAAAGTGGCTGAGGCAGGATTGATTGAAGAGAAATGATAGCATTTCTGTGCAGTATAGGTGTTTGAGGTGTTAGGAAGCAGCATGATCAAGGTCAGGAGGCCAGTACTTCAAACTTAAGCTCTGCATATTTTTCAGAATAGCCATGAGTTTGAGTTTCAGAGTGTTAGTGGCAGGTATCTTTAGGTAGTATAAGATAAACTACCCTAAAATTCTGTTCTTTTTTTATGTTGCTTTAAATTGTTTTGGGGACCAAGAGAGGGAGCTTCAGAGGAACAACTTAATTCCTGTAACTTGCCCACAGGCTTAAGAGAAACCCCTACCATGTAATCTCAAAATGATTCTGGATTTGTTACTAATGTAAACTCTGACTATAGCTCTAAATGTCAGAGACCCAAATTGTGGCTCTACCCACAAAGGGGTAGTAGGTTTTATTAAGAAAAAATAAATAAAAAGGAATGAGGTTTCTCATCATAAAGAGAATGACATCTTCTAAGTTTGCGGTAAAGAAATTACATTATCGAAAACCCAAGACTAATAGTTCTTACGGAGGGAAACAGAACAGGAGAACATATTTTAGAGAAGTCTATGACAGAAACAATGTTTGAATTCCAGTGAAGCCCAACAAAAGAAGAGAAGCAAAATTTCACAAAAAAGCAAGCTGGAATGACCTGCAGCAGTGGCTAGGATCCAGGAACCTTGGAGAAGTGTCCTCTTAGATCTGCCCAGAGATGGGCTGGGTAAGAGTGCGTCGTAAGAACTGTGGGACAGGTGACCATGGGGGTTACAAAAGTTTGGACAGACTTAGAATGAAAGACCAGCAAGATCAGTGTAAAACACTCAAGAAAATCTTGAGTGAACTTTCCTGTGACCCAGGAAATGCCTGTGCCTCAGGGAATACCTGAGAAATTCATAGAGTTCGGTCTGTAAAGGAAAGCACAGGAAAGATGAGAAATACTGACATGCAGCCAGTCAGGATGCAAACAGAGTTCATCCAGGCCTGGGCCATGCTGGTTTGATGGAAGACCGACCTCTGGGAGGGATTTTCCTACTCAGAAAGGTGAAGATGGGCAAGAGTTGTCCGAACAGTGATTGCTTTTAACAGTCCAGAATTAATGATTGTATATCTCTCATTATGGGAAACCACATAAGAAAAAAAATCTAGAGGATTATGTTCAGCAAAGAATTAATAGAAAACAAAGGAAAGGACTGGTTTTATCTGAAATAAGTGGACCACCTTAAACACTAGGTTAAGTTGATACAAAACTGAGCTTCCTGCAAGAAATAGGGGCCAGTTAAGAGAAATTAAAATGCTAGAGCAATACCCCACCGTTGCAGGAAAAGAAATGACAGAAGTAGATGACATTCAAAGGGCTCACATTTCCCAAAGTCTATGACAAATAGCGTCCTGAGAAGCTGCCCGCAGAGGAATCAGCCCCTACCAGGAGTTCAGAAGCATTGACACAACTTTAGCTTAGGATTCTGCCAAAGTGATCGCACAGTTGGAAGGCATGCGCAATGGGAGGGGGTCTTCCCCAACAGACAGGTTTCACAGGCCTAAGGAACTCTGCAGCAAAAGGCTACCAAGCATGCCTGCCCTGGGGCCTGGAAGACAGTGGAGGTTTTGACTATTCCTGCTGTGAAAGACAAGAATCTCCAAAAGAAGACCTGAAAGAAGACCTGGCGGCTGGAGCTGCCGTTATTACAAATTGCTGAAGTTAGTGTGAGGGCGACCAAGTCTTAAATGTCACTGAGAGAGGGGACCGTGTGCACAGACCCCTTTCCCCAACATGGCACTTGCAGGGTGGCAGAGGTAACCTCTCGAGGGGAGACGTAACCCTAGTGAGCCTCAGTGGGCTCCGGAACCCAGTCCGGCGTAGTCTGACTGGCATCCCGGAGAACGGAAAGGATTTTCTTGATCTACGTCTTTCTCTCAACAACCTCTGGCTCTCGCCCGTGGTCTCTGGCAGTACCACCTGCGTGGTTTAGGGAATATAATTTTGACTGTGACAACTGCTCCGAGAGCTGGGGATCTGTTAGGTGGGCGGCTGGCACACCATTAATCTGTTGGGTTCAACCCGTTATCTGTCCAGATGATTTTAAGGAGAGAATCACGAGCGCCTTGGCCACCATCACTTCCGGGGTGCTAAAAGAACAACACTCATTCCCGTTAGAGACGCCCAGGCTGAGACCACCGAAGGACCTCAAGTCCACCCGGACGCTCAGAACCCCTCCAGCTGAGACTGAGCAGAATCAGAAATCAGGAGGGACTTCTTTGTATTCAAACTTCAGTTTAATTTTAAAACTTCAGATTTTGATTATAGATTTTAATTTCTTGAAACTTTAACCTATGAAAGAAGTTAAATTAGAGGATTTTGGACTTTGACTTATAAGGACAAGAGATTTTGATTTTAGATTTTAAATTCCTGGAACCTTATCCTGTGAAAGGATTTATATTCTGGACTTTCACAAGTCCCAGAGAAATTCATAGTGGGAATGAATTTATATTTAAATTTAGGGTCTCTCTGTATTGGCATTTTATTGTTGGATTATTGGGTTTTTTGTAATTTGCTTTCATGGTAACTCTAACGAGCTCTACCGGGCTGTGTAGTAGTTCATAGTTTGCAATGGGAAATGGAATAGGGAGGTCATTTTCCAGCTTAGATACCGAGTGGCCTTGGAATCAATTTAAGTGTCCTTTCTGTTTGGTTTCTGACCTCTGACAGCCAAAGTTACTTTGCCCACCTCTGACTCTAGGAGGACACGAAAAGGAGCAGCGACGGGTATTGGGGAAAATTCCTCCTGATGATGGAGCAAGGCTGCCCAAACCCGGGGGACACACATGCCCCTAGTGACCATAAGCTCAGTGGTGAGTCCAGTGAGTTCAGAGAGCAAGGAGTTGGAGGTGTTAGGGGGAACATATTTTCTCAGCTCTGCATTTCCATGTGGAGGGACCCTTATTAGCATAACACTCCTGGCCTTCACCGCCCCTCATCCACTGCTGTGAAGGACTTAGCTGGTCACACTCTGCTCAGCTCCTCTCTCTCCTCTGCTCGCTTGCAGAGTGTCTGTTCCGCTCTGCTCTTTCTGAAAGTTTCGCCTGAGTAGACTTCTAGTGACCGTGCTGGACAAGTCAGCTGAATTGAGAGAGTGTAGCTGTGTGCAAAACAGCTAAAGCCAATTCTCCAAGAACTTCATTAAATCATATTTCACCTTCTGTCTGCTTTCAGTGGGCACTGAACGGAGTGTAATTTGTTGGGGTCCCTTAAATTCCACCCCCTTCCCTACGGTGACAGTTATGAACAATTTCTTGCACATCTTTTAGAGGTATCCTATGTGCAAATAAACTTATATATGTCTCTATGCGTGTGTTTGTGATTTCTCCCCCTGTATGCTTTGAAATGGACCAGAACAGTTCTTTAATTAAATTAATTCCAAAGCCATTCTGTAGTAAAGGCAGAACAATCATTCTCATTTCTATTTCCCATTCTAAATTGTATTAGTAATATAGATAAAGTAATATATATACCTATAGTGTTGCTGTAAGGATTAAATGTAAAATACTTTCAGCTGCGCCTGGCATGCCCAACGGGTGCTAACTATTGTTTTAGTTAGCTCTTAGAAAGCACACACACAAATAGTGACACACAATGTAAAATGCTCTGCATCTCATTCTTTTGCCTTAACAGTTAGAGCTTGGATATGGATGGCCATCAGTTCAAATATCACCTGTATGATATTTTACTGGATGGATAGATTACAATTTGTTTAACCAGTTCCCGACTGATGGATTTAGTTTCCAACCTTTTGCTCTTACAAATACTACTATTATGGATTCTGCAAATATTAATCTATATATGTGCGAGTACATCTGTAGTTCAAATTTTTGGAAGCTTCCCTCCTGGGTCAAAGAATATTGAGCAAATATTTAAAGAACGCTGGTTTGAAGGGTAACGAGACATCGGGAAGTGGCTACGTGTCTTGGTTTGGCTTTATTCCCTAGCAGTGAGCCCCAGAAGGCAAAAACAAAGCAAGACAAAACCCTCTTCTTTTCATGGCACTAAATTTAAGAAATTATTATTATCACTCTCCCCGGCCCAGGCCAGCACTCAGCATCACAGTCAAGGTGACAGAGCCTGTAGCGCCTGGGTCCAAACCCCAGTTCTACCACTTGCTCTTTGTACAGCCTTGGGCAAGTCTGTCTTTTCACTTAAAAAATTCCAAGGAAATAAAATAATTTATAGAGGAGAAATCAAACAACACTCTGAGGGACAGATGGACATGTGTGCTGCCAGCTGAGATGTCCTGAGAAGGACACGCCATGTATGTAATATTCTGACTGAGAATCTGATCGTGAAGAAACATCAGAAAACCCAAATGGCGGGGTGAGGGGCCGTAAACCCAGAACTAATGCAAGCGGAGCGCACTGCGTGGGGAGGGCCGCGCTTGCAGCCCTGGCTTGGGCGGGGCAAACGCATTACATGTAACCAAAGTGTTTGTACCCCCATAATATCCTGAATAAAAAAAAATTAAAAAAAGAAAGAAAACGCAAATGAGGAACAACTAATTTACGAAAAAGGAGGACGGATTCCATCCTTGAAAAAAGAGAAAAGTCAAAAGGGGAAAGAAAGTCCATCCAAATGTTCCAGACCTGCGCAGTCTGCCGTGGCAGCCACCAGCACACATGCACGCGTCCACCTCCCTCATTTCACAGGAAAGGAAATGGGACCGAAGGTCTAGAAGAGTCAAGCAACTATGCAAGGTGATAGAATTATTTTCTAAAAAATTAGTAGACTTCATTTCTAAAAATCAGTTTTAGGTACACAAAAAAATTGAGTGGAAAGTACAGAGAGTTCCCATACACCCCCCCAACTTCCCCTGTTATCAGCATCTTGCATTGCCGTGGCATGTTTCTTATAGTTAATGAGCAAATACAGTTACATCATTATTAACTAAAATCAGTAGTTTACTCCACCTGTTGTTCATTCTATGGTCTTTGACAAATGTTCGATGACACATATCCGCCATTACAGCGTCACAGAGAAAAGTTTCACTGCCCGAAAAATCCCCTGTGCTTCCCTATTCTTCCTCCCTCCTTCCCTGCAAATCCCTGGAAAATCTTAACTACAGTTTTGCGCTTTCCAGAATGTCATGTAGTTGGAATCACACAACATGCAGCCTTTCAGACTGGCCTTTCTCATTTGGCAGTGCACATCCGAGGTTCCTTCCTGCCTTATCACGCTTTGATCGCTCATGTTTTGAGCAACACTCCATTGTCTGGATGCACCCCAGTTTATTTATCCACCTACCAAAGGACATGTCGGTTGTTTCTAAGTTTTGTCGATTAAAAGAAAAGCTGCTGTAAACATCTGTATGGACGTAAATTTTCAACTCCTTTGCGTAAATGCCATAGAGCATAATTAATTTCTGGATCGTATGGTAAAAGTACGTTCACTTTTGTAAAAAACTGCCAAACTGTCTTCCAACGTGATGGTACCACTTTGCATCCCCACCAGCAATGAATGAGAGCCCCCGCTGCTACGCGTTCTCGGCAGTTGTGGGTGCCACGGGGTTTTGGCCGCTCTAATAGGTGTGCACTGGTTTCTCATCACTGTTTCAATGCGCATTTCCCTGATGACATGCCATCGAACATCTTTTCATGCACATATTTGCCACCTGTCTATCTTCTTTGGTGAGAAGGATGTCAAGGTCTTTGGTCTCTTTTTAAATCAGGTTGTTTGTTATCTCATTTAATTTTCAGAACAGCCTTTTGAAGTTGTCCTGAGATGAAATATTATCCCAATTTTACAAGTAGGAAGGGGCCAGCAGTGCTCAGGTTAAACGGCTTGCCCCAGGTCACACACCTAGATGGCTTCCTGGCTCTGGGCTCCTTCAGCTCATTCACCAGGTGGCCTGTTCCCCACCCCCACCCAGCGTTGTTGAAAGCAGCCAAGGATCAGACAGCAAGTTTCCGATAATCCCAGGCAGACTTCCTGGAATCGGTGTGGGTACACTGGGGGACATCTCAAAATAGCCTGCTCAGGACTCCACCCACAGGAAATCCCCTGGTTTGTGGCACCTTTGGCTGACGGTTTTGATCATCTGCCCCAACGTGTGGAGACACGGCCTGCTCAGGACTTTCCTGGACACTTCTTGGGGCCGAGCCTTGTGCTGGACGTGAGGCAGTGGGTGGAAGTGGGGAGGAAATTCTACTAACTGCTAAGGCTTTTGCTTCTGGGGAATTCCACTCTCACCCCACAGCCCTCTACAGCCATCAAAATATGCTTGCTGTCTCTAAAATTAGGAAGTAATTGACACCTGTCACTCAGAGTCTTCAGAGCTCTGTTCCCTTTATGTCTTCATTCTCCCCTTCCACCCCCACCTAGCCCCCAGGAGCCATGATCAAGAAGTGCTCTGTTCCTGCCAATTTCTGGGTGAGTAGGGAGTATGTAGATTTTCCTGTTATGTTTTAATTAATTGTTAAGTACATAAACAAAGCAAAAATGATTCTCCCTGTAAAAACGTGAACCTTACAGTTAAAGTCCTGCTGAACCAGACTGCACCTGCTCTGTCTCCTACCCCCGGGCCAGGCTCTAATACTGTGGGCAGGGAAGACCAGTGGAGGGCTCTCGATCTCACCCCTTCTTTCCTTTCGCTGGCTTCCTTGGGCTTAAGGCGTGCACAAAGGCAGCAGCTGTCAGGAAAATGGATCCAGAAGAGAGGCCCACAAGGCCTGGAAGTGGGCTCGGGAGAAGGCCTGGAAGTGGGCTCGGGAGTCTCCTGGAAGAGAATTCTGGGGTCCCAGGTTCTGGGCTGTGTTCTGGAATGGGGAGTGCCATTAAATGAAACTCTTCCGTCCAAGGGAAGGGTCCAGAGAGGGCCGGAATAGAACGCCATTGACGTGGATTTGAGGGCAACGTGGCTGGGATCCTCCTTTCCTCTCCCGCTAAGAGCCAAAGCGCTTACCGGGTTTCTTTCCTTTAACTTCCTGACATGTGGAAGACAGCGTCTGCACCCGCAGAGAATAAAAGGTGTTGTTTTGAAGGTTATTTCCCTCCCCCTGTGAATAATATCATACTGTATGTATTACTCTGCAGCTTGCTTTCGTGGCTTGCTCTGCAGTGGGGATTTTTCCACGTAGCTCTAGGTGTCTATTTTTAACTGTGGCTTAGTATCCTGGGGGTATGATTATTTTATAGTTTAGTTAAAGATCAGTAGTATTGGTTTAGTACAGGTTATGTGCTATGATGTAATATGTACATTCCTGAAAAACCTCCCATTCTGTAAAATTGCACACTAAAAATAATGGGCTAAAGATAATAGGGTCGGGCAGGCCTGAAAACCTGTGAACTTCGTAATAGAGAAGTACCAAAAACAATAACTGATGTCTTGGGAGAAAACCTGGACGGCCGAGGCAAGCAGCTCTGCGTTGGAAAGTTGCCTGTGGGGATCCGAAAACCTGCAAGAAACTACAGGGCGGTGCCGCGGGCCGCAGGTGCGCAGACGGGAGGCGGACTGTGAGCCAGGTGGGCGCAGGAGGAAGTGCACCCTGTTCCCTGGATGGCTCTCTCTGGGAGTGGACCCAGGTGCAGGCATGCGTTTGAACTGCTCTTAAACTGGAGCCCAAAGGGCTCTTACTTGAGAGAGCAGAGTCGAGGGCATTTCCCTTCCTTATCGAAGGCGATAATCCTATCCTGCTATGTCAACTCTATCTGCTGGGAAGAATTCCACGTGAACCAACCCAACTTTCACTTTGTAACCGCATAATCTCCCTATTTATCAGCTGCGGATGAGCGCTTTGGTATTATAGAGAGACGTGTTGTAGAAAGAAAGATGGTATGAAGATGACTGGAACACAGCACATGCTCAGTAAATATTTGTAAGGAAAAGAGAAACTGAGGGAAGGAAGGAAGGAGAGAAGGAAAGAAAAAGGAAGAAGAGGAAGAAAAGAAAGAGGGAAGGAGGGATGAAGAGAGAGAAGGAAAGGAAGGAAGGAAGGGAGGGAGCAAAGGACTAAGAATAATTTAAAGAAATAGACAGTAAATGTCCTTGGTTAAGACTGACTACTTAACATCATCAAGTTTAGTAACTTCTGGCCAGGCACAGTGGCTCACGCTTATAATCCTAGCGCTCCGGGAGGGTGAGGTGGGTGGATCGCTTGAGGTCAGGAGTTCAAGACCAGACTGAGCAAGAGCGAGACCCCGTCTCTACCAAAATTAGAAAGAAATTAGCTGGACAACTAAATATATATATATACACACATATATGTGTGTGTGTGTATATATATATATAAATTAGCCAGGCGTGGTAGTGCATGCCTGTAGTCCCACCTACTCAGGAGGCTGAGGCAGAAGAATCCCTTGAGCCCAGGAGTTCAAGGTTGCTGTGAGTTATGATGAAGCCATGGCACTCTACCCTGGGCAACAGAGTGAGATTCTGTCTCAAAATAAATAAATAAAAAAATTTAGTAACTTCTCAGTGAAGGTCTATGATGGACCTCTGAAGGCCTTTGATGAAATTTTTGCTGGTCTAAGGAAAAATAAAATACTATGCATATGGGTAGAAAATATTCCTTGAAAGATTCTCATTCTGAGAATATGTCTTATTTTTTGTTATTAAAATGTCCTTTCTTTGTAACAGTATTTCTGTATCTCTATGTATCCATACATATATCCTTATTTAACAAAATACAAAGCTGTCAGGCTTTTGTTGGTCTTCAAGTTTTTTGTGAAGTTTTGCTGATCAAACAGAAAAGTCTGAAAACCACTGAATTTTCATCCATCTCTGATCTTCGAGTGACATGGTACCTAAGCCATCCTAGGAAGACGGTATTTAGTCTATTTCTCACATCCTAGACTCCTTCAGGGGCTGGAAAGGGGAAATCCTGTTCTTAAAGCTTCTGGTAAAATTTATATAAGGTGTTCCCCCTAAATGCAGATCTTTCTATTAATATTTCAGGAAGAAAGGTTGCTTTAAATCTTGTTTGAATTTCATGCTGTGGGAGTCCCTTTCAATTATAACTTCTTATTTTTCACAAGGTAAGTGGGGGGGACTTGGAGGATTGCGACCCAGAGGGTGGGGTGGATCCCTGGATCTACCATGGATGACCCTGGACACCAGCCCAGCTCTCTGAGCACTCTTCTGGTCTCCCTGGATGGGATTTGTGGTCCTTTTACCTGCACGAAGGTGAGGCCAGGGAAGAAGGAAGAGACTGGAACAGAGGCTCTGGGAAAGGGCGCTTCAGAACATGAACTTGGTCTATCTGGACCAAGGGTGCATACCCAGATTTCTCTCTGGCTAAGAGGAAGTGAAGCCAAGCCGGGGTTTCCCCAGCGGGCTGCAGCCCAGCGCACTGGTCTGAGGCACACTGGGCCGGCTGCCACCTCTCTGGCAGCAGCTGCGAGCCTGGGCCACCCTTGCAGTAGACACTCATCACACACCCTGCTCCTGAAGGTCCCTAGGGCTCATGCCAGCAGTGGTGGTTTAATCAGATCACCCCCGTCGCTGTGTGGTGTATTCATCTGCAGGAGGCTGAGCTGACCGCATGATCGCTAAGTCCTCTTCCAGCAGAGCTGTCCCGTGGCCCCGCCCTCCCCTGCCTTGACCAAAGGCAGCCGTTCAGGGACAGGCTCAGGTAAAGGCACACGCCTTTAAAAATTCAGTCTCAAAGTCCTGTACAGGTAGAGAAGAGAGGGAAATAGCCTTCAAAAGATTATTAAGTATAGGCGGGGCACGGTGGCTCACGCCTGTAATCCTAGCACTCTGGGAGGCCGAGGCAGGCGGATTGTTTGAGCTCAGGAGTTCGAAACCAGCCTGAGCAAGAAGGAGACTCCGTCTCTACCAAAAATAGAAAGAAATTAATTGGACAGCTAAAAATATACAGAAAAAAAATTAGCCGGGCGTGGTGGCGCATGCCCGTAGTCCCAGCTACTCGGGAGGCTGAGGCAGGAGGATTGCTTAAGCCTAGGAGTTTGAGGTTGCTGTGAGCTAGGCTGATGCCACGGCACTCTAGCCCAGGCAACACAGTGAGACTCTGTCTCAAAAAAAAAAAAAAAAGATTATTAAGTATAAAAGCGAAGTGCAAGTCAATGGTATGTTACCATTTGGGATAAAAGGGCATACAAAAGAGTATTTATACATGTTAGAATGTATGTGCGAAGGATACTTTTGGAATGATGTATAAGAAACTGACTTATCCTGGTATCCTTGAGTAGGGTGGCCGTGCCAGGGACAGAGATGGGAGGGAGGTTTTTCACTGTACAAACTTCTGTAATATGAATTTTGAACCAACAGATTTTAAAAATTAATTTACAAAAAAGTCCTGGCTCACCATTTATTAACTATTAGTCTTTGGGCAAGTGACCCAACTTCTAATTTTAGTTCCTCATCTAGCAAATGAGGCTATTTGCCTCATAATGTTATAAGTGAAAATTAAATGAGAAAATGATATGCAAAGAGCTGAGCACAATGCCTGCACACAATGAGGACTCTCTGGGTAGTAGCCGGTTACTCCTGAGACGTGTCGGATTTCAGCTCCCACAGACAAATTGGGAAGACAGTGTCGGCAAGGAGCAAATAAGCTTTGCACAGGGCATGACAGCTTCCAAGGGGATATCCCTGTCTTGTCCCACTTCCTCCTCGAGGCAGCAGAGGAGGCTCTGCCGTCCCCATTCTACAGGCGAGGAGACGGGAGCTGACTTGGCGAAGGTCACACCCGTGAAGGCAGAGAAGGTCTGGAATTTGGGCCTTGTAACTTTCCCACTTGATCTCTTTGTGGTCACACTTCCCTTGTATGAAGGCCACTCTGTATTGACTTGTGGGGTCTGGTTAGGAGAGAGGCCTGGAGCCTCCCACATGGGCAGGTCCTTTTTGGCAGGTGTGTGCCAGAGGTTGATGACAGCAGCCCAGAGGGGTAGGGAAGCAGGTCAGCGTGGCTTCATCACCTGAACCCAGCTCAGGGACACTCCTGTCTCTCTGGCCCAGTGTGGTCAATTGCATTTCCTTCATGCGGCCCCTCCCACTTCTTTTGTTTGTTTGTTTGTTTGTTTTTTTGAGACAGAGTCTCCCTCTATCACCTGGGCTAGAGTGCCATGTCACAGCAACCTCAAGCTCCTGGGCTCAAACGATCCTCCTGCCTCAGCCTCCTGAGTAGCTGGGATTACAGGTGCACGCCACCATGCCCAG
>CAUYSK010011454.1:0-14952 GCA_963575035.1 Avahi laniger | reverse complement strand
CTCAGGAGTTCGAGACCAGCCTGAGCAAGAGTGAGACCCCACCTCTACCAAAAATAGAAAGAAATTAATTGGACAGCTAAAAATATATATATAAAAGAAATTAGCCGGGCATGGTGGCACATGCCTGTAGTCCCAGCTACTCGGGAGGCTGAGACAGTAGGATCCCTTGAGACCAGGAGTTTGAGGTTGCTGTGAGCTAGGCTGACGCCACGGCACTCACCCCAGGCAAGAGAGTGAGACTCTGTCTCAAAAAAAAAAAAAAAAACTGGGAGTATGTTTTTTCCCTAATTTTGCGCCTATTCTGAACTACTTTAGTCTTGCCTATGCTTTCATTATCTCTCAGAAGTGTTGTGTGAAATTGGCTTTTTTGGTTTTTTTGTGCTTTTTTACATTCATATTGCAAGTGCACCCCAAGGACCATTCAGACTATACCTCTAGGCTAGCTAAAGGGAAGCCATTTTGTTTGCAGAATGCTTTTGGCTCGTTCTGTCTTAAAAGTTTAGAATTAACCTGCTGCTGGTTTACACAGCTGCTGGCACGAGATTAGAAAATGATCTGGAGGAAAGATCAAGAATGGAATAGGCCAGCTGCAGACTGCTAAGGACAAGATCCACTAGATGACCCAGTGACCTATTATTTGCTGTTAACCATCCAGCAAGTCATGATGATGACTTTCACAAAGCTTGCTTTCTGCCACCAACCTCCCTTACTCCTTTCCTTTATAAGTTGTTCAGTGAGCAGAGGAGATGAGAAGGTCTTTGAGACCATAGTCCGCCATCTCTTCAGGCTGCTGGAACTTGAATAAACCACCTTTCCTTCACCAACCCTCACCTGTCGTGTTTGGTTCTCAGGTGGTGGGCAGCCGAACCTGCGTTCAGCATCAATATCACAAGTCCACGTGGGGCTGGTTTGAAGGAACATTTCCTACCCCACTTTTCCTTCTTTATGTGTTTCTAGTACATATCACTAGCTAACACAATATATATTTAACTTATTTATCTAATTTATTTTCTGTATTCCATTAGAGAATTCATGCACCCCCAGTACCCAGAACAGCACTGGGGACATAATATGTACTCACGGGAATGAATGAATGAATGAAGACAAAGTGAAGACACTGTGGCGTAGTAAAAGTCAACTTGGCCCTTTGATTCTGGGGCATTATTTCTGGACCAAAACTGCTCATTGTTTGTTTTTTTTTTTTAACTTACGGTAAATTTTTCTTCCTGGAGATTCCTAGGTTGTTTATGCCCTGCAAGTTCTCTAATGACTAAATTCTTCTGGCTCCTTGGAGGAAGCTGCTTAATTTTGTGAGGGTGAAGGGAAAGCTTCCTCTCTGCCCACTGAAGAGTCACAGAAATAACTGACAATAGAGTAATAGGAGAAAAAGGCATACAGATTTATTTGATTTGCATAAACTTGGGAGCCATGTAAAACATGAGACTCAAAGAAGGGCCAAAGGGTTGACATTTTAAATACCCCCTGCAAAAGGGAGAAGGAAATGGAGAGTGTAGTTGATTGTGAAGGGTAGTAAGTGATTTTCAGGGTGAACGAATGAGCCCAAAGAACAATGTGACAATGAGACCAGTTTCTCTGAGCTCTGGAGGAGGTGACAGGAAGATGAGCAGTGAGACTTCGGCTTTGAACAAAGGTTATCTTATTCTGCAGATGATCTCCCAGGTAATCTCTCCAAGCTGCCCTCAGAGAATAGGTGAAAAGTCTGTCTGGGCATGAAGACTTCCAGTCTTTTCTCCAGTGGTTGGTCTTTTCTGATTATTTGACGAGATTCCTAGGGAGCAGAGGGGGGTCTTAAGACAATTGCATTTCTTTCATAAAGAAGCTTCCTTAGTCAGAAAAGGAAATTTTACAGGGTCTAGTCTGGTGCTTTGAGAAAGAAAAAGGTTCAGAGAGAGACCTTGGTTCTGAGGTCTATTTCTGAGGCCCTGCAGGTTTGTCTTTGTTTTTTGTGGATATGGAATCTTGCTATATTGCCCAGGCTGGTCTTTTTTTATTCATTTTTATTTTTATTATTTTTTTTACTAACTTTGAAACTCTACCAGGCTGATCTTGAATTCCTGGTGTCAAGCCATCCTCCAGCCTCAGCCTCACAAAGTGCTGAGATTATAGGCATGAGCCACTGCACCCAGCCTGCTTTGCAGTTTTCTTTAATTCAAAGCACTCAGCTTGCCGAAGCGCCATATTTGGGGTATGATTTTCAGTATTCCAACAGATCAGTCTACTACTCCTCACACCATCCCTCCACTATACGTAAAGTAGTAACTGGAACAATTATAACCTGACTGCTTGAAGGAAAATAAAATCTAGAAGTATGTAAAAAACTTTTAAAAATGCATTTTAATATTTCAGACCAGATTTCTTTTGTGGGATGGTTCAAGAAAATTCTCGATAAGATGCTTGGCTAAAAGGGGTATTAGCAAAACCCAGAGTGGCAACAGGCAATGTCTTAACTACTTTCCGTGAGACAAGGAGAGAGAAATTAGGTTTGGGGCCTGTGAAGGAAGAAGAGAGGAGAGAGGGAGGAGGGATAGAGAGAGGAGTTAGCATGTCATAAGATTGGACTTACATCAAGAAAAAGCAGCCAGTGAAAAATCCCAGGATTTGAGTGACTGCAAACCTAAAAACAAGAGTTCTTCGTCATGGAATATTTTTAGCAGAATATAGTATTGCTATGGAAACAAATCTGAAACTGTGGATTTATAAGGCCTGGCTCCCTGGAAAATGCCATGTTAGCTATGTAACTGAGAAGAAGGATGAAGATGTTTCATGTCCCAACAGGAGCCTTTGGTGCAAGTGAAGTAGCTGCACATATTATTTATAGATCATCATGATGACAAAAGAAAGGAAGAAAGGTGTGAGGGAGGGCTCAGCAATCCAGAACCTGGGAATAATTAGGAAACTGAAATTATCAGCAAAGATGGTACCTGCTAAAAGCTCACATTTGGAAGAGTTTGATTTGAAATCCAGTCTTTTGTTTTATCTCTGTATGGTTGGGTAAGAAAGGCTTCTGTTTTTTGCTATTTTTTTAATATCAAAAAAAAAATTCTTCCTGCCCCCAAGGGGAAACATTTTGCCACCAGAACAAGACAGACAAAGGCTATAGTGCTAGATGTTTCAGGTTTCTATTGTCTCATTCCCAAAACTGTCCAACCAGCCCATGAAATGCAGGCTTGATCTTCCAGAGGCAAGAAATGACAATCCTTATGGGTAATATACAACCTGAATTTTTTTTTTTGATCATATTATCTTCTCAATAGAGTTCTATTTTCACACTCGGTGACTTGATGTCAAAGATTTTCACATCTTTCTGGCTTATGGCTTGAGGTGAACGTGGATGCTGTGATAGCAGTAATTATCAAAACCAAGAAAGAACAGGAAAAGGAAAAATACATTTTGTTTTTCAACTATTTTTTAATGGTTAGAAGTATTTAAAACTAAAAGGAAAAATACATTTAAAAATGTACACATATTTTTAAAAGAATTCATAACTATCTATGGCAGGGACAAAAGGGAAAATAGGAGGGATGGGATAGCTACTAATGAAAAGCCAAAAACACTAGGACGGAAATGTTCTTGGAGTGATAAGATGTATGTTCAAGCCCTGGCCCTCCCATTTGGCTATATTTTTTTTTACAATTACAAGTTTTATTAGGTAAAGCAACCTTGGTGGGGGAGGGGAGTTTTAGCATTAAAAATTAAGCCATTTAAGGCTAAATCTTTCCAATTAATCTAATGCATCAAATGGTTCCTGAGAGCTTATCATATGCCAGTTGCTATGTTAGGTACTGGAAGTAGAGGGGCTATTAAGACCAACCTGACCCTCTCCTCATAGAGTTTACATCCTTTTTTTTACTCTAAAATGGGGAAAAATAATAACTGCCTTCTCACAGCATTGCTGTGAGGATTAAATGAGAATACTTATGTAAAAGCAGTCTGTAACCAATACATGTGAGAGATTATTATTATACTTCTCTTTCTCCAAACTCAAAATAAGAGGTTCTCAGCCACTCCCACATTTGTTAAAATTAAAACAAAATTATTAACTTCAATTGTCAGTACACAATTGTCTCCGTAGGAAAAAAAAAACCTTCTTTAAAAAACCTACCAAGGTTTTGTGCAACTCCCATTATGATCAATAGATAATGTGGCTTGCTTTGAAATTTCTCCTCTATATTTCATTTCCAAGTAGGAATTAAATTTCTTTTCTTGAATTATAGGGTGCCAGAATAAACGGTTGAAGCATTGGGCGAGAATCACAAAACCTAACTCATTCTGTCCCAGTAGGTGAACCATAGATGAAAAAGCCCTGTAATTTAAATAGAGATCCTCAGACTTCAGATAATTTTTTATTATACAACATCAGCACAAGACAGTAAAAAATCCATACCTAAGGATAATTTCTTAAGATATTGAATTAAAATAAACATTTTATCTGCCCACTCATAGGATAAATTTAATATTGAATCAAACAGAATAACAGACTTATGTTCCCATTTAATCTCATTTATATACTATGTTTCTTTAAATTATAGCATTAACGTGTTCACAGATCAAGCAATCTTGACAAGTTTAGCTCTGCCAAGTGTCTTATAATTATTGAAAAATTAAGCATCACTTGAAATGAGTATTTTTTGTATTTCAAGTTCTACTTGATGAACATACCAGTTTTGAAATAGGTGTAATGCAAGTTTTAAAGGATATTTGATTCATTGATCTTCTAAATAAAGTTGCCATTAACTTTTGAAAATAAAGAATACCAATATAGACCTCACAAGACAATAAAATAGATAAATGTGTCATCTTTTTTCCTACGAGCTGAAATATGTTTGCAGTTTTAGTTGACAAATCAGTATGTGTATGTATATCTCTCTAGTGCTTTACTGAAATTTATAACTAAGTAAGCATAGAACAAAACCACTATACATTACAACTAAGACCACCTGTATATAAATATAATAGTACACACATACAAATATATATGGTAGAATATAAGATTAAACTGACTCATTATTCTTAAATTCATAAGGTTAAAGAGTCACAGATTTGAGAAATATAGGAAAGAGTTTTTTTCTGCCATAAATTATTGCAGATAATTGGACATTCTGAAGTGCAAACAACATGGTCCATGCAAGCCTAAAGAATAAATAGATCACTAAATTTGGTTTATGCAGTGTTTAAACATAAGTAATGCAGTTTTTGACTTTATATAAGGCAAACATATTTTAAAACCAATTTGTAATGTGACAGAAAGCCAGTAAAATAGTTTCAGTAGCGGTATGATAAACTGTGATAGTATACTTCTATGTAAACATGAATCGAGTCCTTCATATCCTGTCAAGACAACAAAGAACCCAACCTTGCTAAGAGAGCGCTATGAATTGCAGACAATGCACTTCTTAAGGGAAAAACTTAAGGTGAAAAGTGGCACCAAGCTTTTTGGAAAAAAAGGGAAGTGTAACCATACTGCAAGTAGTTGCACTACAGCCTTTATATCTTAAAATAGCTTCACAGGTTATAGTCTTCTTCAGGTACTACTTAGGACAAATTTATTAAAATGCCTAGAAGAAATTTTGAATGAAAAGAGAGTACTCATTATGTTTTTTAATATAATAAAAGTTAAAAATGTGAAACTCAATATTTGAACGCACAGAGATAAAGTACAGGAAGAACAACTTTAAAATTGTGAACTTGTTTTTAAAACAATAAACCTTTCATTTATCACTTTCCAACGTGATTTTAGAGAGGATAACAGCTCCTTTCTATAATATATTTCTCATTCTGCACAACTGAAGAATATCATGAGATGTTTTATAAAAGTTTTTAATCACAATCAAAACACATTTTACCTAACAACTGTAAGTGAAATGTAATAAAAATCCTTTATAAAGCATGTTTTTGCAAAGAACAATCATTTCACATTTTATATTTGGAGCTATGTCACTGGTGACATTTTCTTCAAAATAGCCTATTAATATCAACTGTAAGGTATCTAAAGAATATAATTTGCAAATATATATAGCTCCTTAAGATTCAAACTCAACCTAAAATGTATGCCCAATTCTCACTTCTATGATTCATCTATACTAGATTGAATACTAATTTCCTATTGGTTCACCAGAATGTACTGGGAAGGTATGTGCCAATATTTTGTATTCCTCACTTGCATGGACAGCTTTGGCTGAATCATAACGAACAAGGCTGTTCAGTCATATCCCCTTTTCCATTTACTCAAGCCAGGAAGAGACTGAAAATGTATTCAGGCAATGGGGTTCTCTGATGCTTACAATTTTAAAAAAATACATTGAATAGGGAAGAGATCTATTTTCAAATCCAGAATGAAAGAGATTTTTTTTTCACACACTGCAGAATGATAACACAGTAAGAAAGGCCTCCTCCAGTGGTAGGAGAGCTGAGGGGGTCAGAACTCAGAAAAGGCCACAAGAGTTAAACATTCCATTCCAAGAAAATGATGGCGTACCAGGGCAGGTGTTATTACCTCTGTCCCAGAGGTGCCTGCTCTTTCATCGTTTTCAGAATATTGAGATTTGAGATGGTACAGGCTCATTCCTTTTTCTGTTTTTGCATAGAAGGTTCTCCTGATCTGACACTATGTGGTCCTGGGAAAAGCCCACTTAAGGTGGATCTTCTTACCCTTGGGCCAAAATTTCATAATAAATACTGAGGAAGGAGAATGGAAAAAGGAAAAGGAAAAGGTGGAAAAAAAGGTGAAGAGAAAGATTGAAAATATTTGATGGATCTTTAGCTTGAAAAAGAAAATAAAAATTGTGAAAATATTAATAAGTTATATTTAATAACATTTGGGTTACAACTGCAATTACGTGTTGATTTTTAGAGGAATGAAAAAAAATTGAAAAATCCCTGAGTCTGGGAGTGAACATTGTAAGATGTGAACTAAAATAAAATCTTAAGGCTCTCCCACCCCACATGCTGACTGAATGGACCCCCTCTTGGCCAGGGGGATACACCAAAACTAAATTGCCTGCTAGGAGGAAGGAGGTCAGACATGCCTCATCATGCCCTGCTCCCTTCTTGGGGACGTCCTTTGTAACCCATCAACAGGCCTAAGGGTATGCAAGACAAACCTGCAGGTCCTCAATTTACATAACAAATATATGTCCGGTGGCTTATCTCTGATTAACAGCTCCTTGTCTTAAAACCTTCCAGGCCTTTAGACAAAGCTTCACGTCTTTAACCAATTACAAGCCAAAGAATCTTTTAACCCACCTACAACCTGTAAGCCCCACAACTTCCGAGATGGCCCACCTTTTCGGGGCCAAACCAATGTATGCCTCCCACGTATGGATTTATGACTTTACCTATAACCCCTGTCTTCTTGAAATGTGTAAAACCAAACTGTAACCCAACCACAGCCAGTCCACTTGCTCAAGGCTTCTTGGGCGTGGTTCCAGTCATGGTCCTCAAATTTGGCTCAGAATAAATCTTTTTAAAATTATTTTACAGAGTTTGGTTTTTTTCCCATCAACAAAGAAAATGTTTTTGATAGTAAGACAAGACATTCTCAACCCACATTTTCCCAAGGGCCTCTTTTAATCCTTCATATTTAAATTATTCTCTTTAGAAGTTCCTACCTAATCATCATGCCGCTTGTTTTTCTCTTCAGTTGTTGAGTGGTTTAATTCTCATTTGTGTGTGGCTCTTACAGTTCTCCATTATCACTTTCAATGTCTTCAAGAAAGTTTTTATCTTGTGCAATAATTGCATTTTCACTTTAATTTGATTTGCATTATTTTACATCACATTGTCCAGATACTGATGTTTTAAGCAATGAGAAGTGTAGAGGTTAATGTTAGGCAGAGAGGATTCTGTCATTTGATTGATGACTAATTTTATAATTGGCCAGTTTTGTATTACGTATTTGTATATATTTTGTATTTTGCTTCTCTAAACAATCTTTTGTAAATCCAGGAATCTGATTATGAAAACTCAAAAGAAAGACCACTCTGATCTCTAAATAGCAAGAATGGTCTGTTTTACCAAGCATCCTATAAATGCCTAGCTAATTATATAAAAAAAATATAATCTTTGAGAAGTATGTTACGATTTTACTATTGGAAATCTTGTTATGCTATTCTTAGGTCATAACAACAAATTCTGGGAAAGTATGCCTAGCGCTTAGCAAGTCAGTTTTTCATCTCGAAATTTTAACTATGAAAAATAAAGCAGAAAAAAATATAATTGTGTATCCATTTTCTAAGTATGGCTGGTGATTTCTCAACAAATAAAAAGAATCTCTATTTTAATTCCTTTTCTTAATGGCAGTTTAGTAAAAATTATTAGTCAATTTGTTAGATTTGACCTTAACTTTGCTGTATGTATATGTAGGAAAAAAAGTAAATATAAATTAAGATAATTTGAACTGCAGTTATAATCTTATAATTGTAGTACCCAGAATATGCCACCCCAAAATATGCTCCTTTGGCATAAAGTTTATTTGAGCTGAAGGCAATTAAGAAGAAGCAGATACAAGAAAAACTTTCTTGTTTGGCTAAAAGCCAGACATAAATTTATAAGAACAAAAGGGGCCTCCACTCCTCTCTACCAGGAAGGATAAATGTTGATCACTGAAGACACAACATCATAATACACAATATTGTGTGTACACGCACACACACACACACACACACACACTTAGTAAGATAAAAATTACCAAATGATTAAAGTATCCAAAGAGAGGCCAGGCGCCTGTAATCCTAGCACTCTGGGAGACCAAGGTGGGAGGATCGTTTGAGCTCAGGAGTTTGAGACCAGCCTGAGCAAGAGTGAGACAGCATCCCTAATAAAAATAGAAAAAATTAGCCAGGTAACTAAAAACAGAAAAAAAAAAATTAGGCAGGCATGCTGGTGCGCACCTGTAGTCCCAGCTACTTGGGAGGCTGAGGCAGGAGGATTGATTGAGCCTAGGAGTTTAAGGTTGCTGTGAGCCAGGCTGATGCTACAGAACTCTAGCTCAGACAAGAGAGTGAGACTCTGTCTCCAAACAACAACAAAAAAAAGATGTAAACTCTAAAAGTCTTACTCATGTCTGAAAACTCAACTGCTTTATCACCTCCTCCAGGAAGCCTTTCTGAGCAACAAGGTTCCATGATGGGCATGGTGCTCTTTCTTTGTACTCTTGTTACCTATCCTTGCTGTGCTATTTTCCTGCTAAACAGTGGGGAGAGGGCAGGAGGTAAGTGTTCAGTTTTTTAAAATCTAATGTCTATCTCTACTGTCTCAAAGGCAGGGACTCTTTTCTCTACATACCAACATGCCTCGTGTGAAGCAGGCTCTCAGTGTTTGTTGAAATGAGTCTGACTCCTGGAAGTGCTATGTTCTGGGAGGAAGGGCAGTTTAAAAAGAAGTACTTTCTCAAGGGCTACTCAGCAAATGTCAAGGCTTTTTAACTGCTGCCTAGAAAAATCTGACACTCTGACATTAACCTTTAGAAGCCATACTAGCATTTACTTGAAGGCTATGTTTTACAGTGAATAACAGCCTTCATCTAAAGTCTAATAACTTGTACTGTAATAACATGAGTTCAATAAAAATGTAAAATAGATTGAGAAATTATCAGAAACCATAAACTCCTAGCTTATTACTGCATAGCAAAGAACATATTCCCTAGTTAATCTTCTTCCACTTCCCAATGATCTATGTTCACTTCATCATCCCTAGAATCCAGTCAAATCAATTACAGCATTAGTTCTTACAGCTTCCAGACAGGGATATCCTTCATCTGCCCAAATCCTCGTGTTCTCTTGTGAATTCAGGTTTCATTGCATCACCAGGTGAAAGCTTATTTTAAAAATGACATTTTCGTTGAGTGATTTGCCCTGTTTGAAAAAAATGGAAAAATAGAAGGCTTTGAATCAGACGCAGTACAATCAAACTTCATCAGTGTCTGCGAAGCCATTATCTATACTCACCACTCTGCTGAGTGCTGTGGAGCTTATAAAACAGGGACAAGACACCAAGCTTTATGCAGCCCGATGGCACAATCATGTTGTGAAACATTTACTAACATTATAAAGCAGAATGTGATTAAGTGTCAAAATGAGACATTCAGTCAGTAAGGACTTCTGAAGTTCTGCTGAAAGAGAAAGACATCAGCAGCGGTCTAAGGGAGTCAGCCCAAAGCAGGTTGAAGACATAGATGGTTGCCATGGGACCACAGACATGGGTAGGCAACAGCCTTGGAGAACTGTGAGCAACCAAAGTAGGGTGACCACAATCAGGGGGAGAGGGAGAAGGATAACTTACAAGAGAAAAGAAGAGAAGAAAAGAGAGGTAAGAGAACACTAGAGATGACTGTCTCTAATTCACAGTTATTCTTACTTTTTTAATTTGGTACACAATGCTATGTCTAAATTAGTATTACTCTTGTTATAATTTACTTTCATTTCTTATTGATTTATTTATTCATTTATTGCTCAAGGAATTTTAGGTATATGGCAAAAATGCAGGCAATAAAATAGACAACTGTAACTTTGCAAAATAGAAGAAATAAATGGAATTTTCAAAGGTCAAGACCAAGAAGAAAATCAAACTGAAAAGTAGACATTTTAAGATCCATCATAATTATTATATTTGAGCCACAGATCTAGGCCTCAGCTTCTTGACAGGTAAAGAAAAAAGAATCATCATCATAACATTTTAATTTTTGTGTTTGTATAAACCAGTGATTCTTCTTTTTTTCCTTTTCCCTTTTTTTTTTTTTTTTTTTAGACATGGGGTCTCGTTCTGTTGCCCAGGCTGGAGTGCAGTGGCCCAATCCTAGCTCACTGTAACGTCAAACTTCTGGGCTCAAGCGATCCTCCCACCTCAGCCTCTGGAGTAGCTGGAACTAACAGAGTGTGCCTTGACACCTAGATAATTTGTTTTAATTTTCTTTTTTCTTTTCTTTTTTTTTTTTGAGACAGAGTCTCACTCTGTTGCCCGGGCTAGGGTGCCATGATGATAGCCTAGCTCACAGCAACCTCAAACTCCTGTGCTCAAGTGATCCTCTTGCCTCAGCCTCCAGGGCAGCTGGGACTACAGGCATGTGCCACCATGTCCAGCTAATTTTTTCTATTTTTTTTTTTTTAGTAGAGCTGGGGTCTCACTCACTCTTGCTCAGGCTGGTCTCAAACTCCTGAGCTAAAGTGATCCTCCCCCCTCTGCCTCCCGAAATGCTGGGATTACAGGATTGAGCCACTGTGCCAGGCCCAAGCCAATGATTCTTAACACATTGACAGCCACATTAGAAAAAAACCTTTTTTCCTTGGGGACATGTGTTTTATTATGAAAATAAAATAAAAACTTTGAAAACAAAATGGCCCTTTCTAATTTAATGAAAAATTTGCTATTTTTTATTGTTTTCTGTTTTTTGCAATAAAAAGTAATCTTAAAACTTGAAAATTAGTAATGTGAAAACTTGAAAAATAGTTCAGAAGGGTAAAATGTTTTTCTTGGCTTGTCGGACTTAAGTGTAATTTAAAGGTAAACATAAACAGAAAAACAGAATTTATTGACTTCTATTCATTTAATCCATGTGTTTAGAATTAAATTGTCAATATTAATTGTAACAATAAAAAAATCAAAAAGTAAGATTTTCAGGAACTAACCACAGGGTCTTGCCCAGGTTTTGCTTCATGAGGTCCTGGGCTCAAAACGAGCGTGAGTTAAATACAACTCACATGGCAGTTAATGTGTTAAACTGGGTCCACGTAGTCCTTAATAGTTCATGAACAACCTTTGCGGGGCCTGTGAACATACTGAAATTTTATTCAAAATGTCATTTATATGGAGAATTTTTTAAGGAAAGTATCCATAATTTCATCAGATTCTTGAAGGAGTTTGTGACCTAAAATGTTATGAACCACTGAAAGAAATGATGTTTAGTTTACAGAGCACTGTCACATAATTATATCATCTGAGGTCCAGAAAGATTAAGTCCAAGGTCTAAACAAAGAGGCCAATAGCTATATTTGGCCAGTTGACATTTTCTAAAAAATTGAATTGCCGATGTTTAAAAGTCTTGAGGCTGGGCATGGTGGTTTACGTCTGTAATCCTAGCACTTCGGGAGGCCGAAGCAGGAGGCTCTCTTAAGGCCAAGAGTTTGAGACCAGCTTGGGCAACACAGCCACACCCTGTCTCTACAAAAAAATTAATAAAAAAAAAAATTAGCTGGATGTGGTGATGCACCACTGTAGTCCCAGCAACACAGGAGGCTGAGGCAGGAGAGTTGCTTGAGCCCAGGAGTTTGAGGCTGCAGTGAGCTATGATCATGGCACTGCACTCAACAACCTGGGTGACACAGCAAGATCCTGTATCTAAAAAAAAGAAGAAGATGATGAAGAGAAAGGCCGGGTTCAGTGGCTCATGCCTTCACACTTGTAATCCCAGTGTTTTGAGAGGTCAAGGCAGGAGGGTCACTAGAGGCCAGGAGTTCAAAACCAGCCTGAGCAACATAAGGAGATCCTGTCTCTACAAAAAATTGAAAAATTAGCCAGATGTGGTAGAGCATGACTGTACTTGGGAGGCTGAGACAGGAGAATTACTCGAGACCAAAAGTTTGAGGCTGCAGTGAACTACTATGATGCCACTGCCTTTTAGTCCAGGCAACACAGTGAGACCCAGTTTCAAAAAAAAAAGTCTTGAAAAACGAAAAACTCTGACACTATGGGACTGTCAATTCAGCATGGCAATAACTATCTCCTAAAGCTGAGAAATATCTGTCTCTTGGTACCAAGCAGTTATCCTCTAGTTTATCCCATGCTCACCATTCCCCCAATAGTTCTAATCCCTTTGCTCACTCATTTCCTGCCTGGCTGCATTTGTGCTGGAGAGTTCCAAATGAAGTAATTTGTGCAGAACTGATAACTGGATCTAGTTTTTGCTCCATTTCAGAATGGATTCTCTGTTCCAGTGGATCTCAAACTGTATGTCTGCTGGAAGCCTGCTGTTATGCGTTCACCTTTGCTTTTTTGCTACTATTTGCTAACAATCAAGCGTTATTAGAATGTAGTTCATGATGTTTAGTCACCTTTTTCATGAGCACATGTACCTGTAATTATTTTATATATATTTGCATTAATTCAGCAAATATTTCTTGAGCATATACTATATGCCAGGTATTTTTTTTAGTTCTAATATATATAATATATATGCACATATATATTTCTGCTAATAAAATATTTTCTAATTTATATGATAAAATTAAATGTATCAATGCTTTATAGTGTTCTATAAAAAGTACCATGAGTCCATGTGATTTGCCCCCTAAGCACAGTCACTGCACTCCTCAAGCTGCAGCCCATTAAATTACTTGTGCCTATTTATTAGTCTTCTATACATAAAAAAGATAACTCTGGAAGAAGTATGTTTCTTTCCTGCTTAATTGCAGATCATCCAACACTGACTGTTGTATTTTATTCTCCAGCCTATGTTATTCTGATATATTACTTTCTTCTACCTGGGGTTCACGCTCTTCATGGAACTGTTGATTTTCCATCAAAAATTTATCCCTTTGTTAGCCTTCTCTTCTTAGTAAATGGTATGTCACCAACATAGTCCCTCAATTCAAACATTTAAGAAATATCTTTGATTTCTCTCTTTCCCTCATGCCCTTCTCAATATCTACTTTAATATTTTGATAACTGTTGGCTTTACCTTCCAGCGTATCACAAATCCATTAACTTATCTCCATCTCCCTTATTGTTATCCTGGTCTGAGCCCCAAACCTCTCCTTCTAGACCACGACAATAACTTCACGATTAGTTTTCCTGCTACCACTTTTGCAGTTTTACAATTCACTCTCCCCAGAGTAGCCAGAGTGGTCCTGTAAATGTAAACTGACCCTGTTATGGCTCCATGACTTACAACTCTCCTATGGCTGCTTCTTCCACTTGAAGTAAAATCTAGATCCCTTACTTCGGTCTTCATGAGCTTCATGGTGTAGCCCCACTTCTGTCTCTGACTTCGTGTCCCACGACTCTCCCCTCTGATCACTGAACTGTGGGTACACTGGCTTCTTGCAGAAATATTGAGAAGGCCGGTCTGTTCCTTATTTAGGGCCTTTGCACTTCTGTTCCTTGGGCCAGGAATATGCTTCCCTTAGTTCTTCGTTTGGTGGACTCCCTCTTTTTCTTCAGATCTTCAAACAAGTTTTATGTCCTCAAAGAGGCTCTTCCTGGACATCCAGTCTAAATTAGTTGCCCTCTCTTCCTATGTCAGTCATCTTCCTCATTGCCCTGCTTCATCATTATCTTTTTTTATATCTTTGTTTATCTTCCGACTTGATCACAGTCTCCGTGAAACCCGGGGAGCCTGTCTCTCTTATTCACCTGAATACCCAGCTCAGGCACTTGTTCATCTAAATGGGCATCTGGCACATCAATGGCCAAAAATATCTGTTGAATGAATGAGTAAATGAATAAATGAAAAAAAATGGTAACACTCTTGGAATCTAGACGTACTGACTCATGACAAGCAATTCGCTTTTCTGATACTGTGAGCTTTGTAGAAGAATGGCTGATTGAGTGATTGTGCTTCAGAGCACCACTGTGAGAAAAGCTCAGTGGCTTATTTGATTTGGGTTCAAAGGATATTGCCTATGACCTAGCCATAGACACAGCCATACTCTTACCTAGTATATATCATTTTAACAGAAAATATATTAACAATTTTTTTTTTTTTTTGAGACAGAGTCTCACTCTTTTTTTGCCTGAACTAGAGTGCTGTGGCATCAGCCTAGCTCACAGCAACGTCAAACTCCTGGACTCAAGCAATCCTTCTGTCTCAGCCTCCCGAGTAGCTGGGACTACAGGCATGCACCACCATGCCCGGCTAATTTTTTCTATATACTTTTAGTTGTCCGATTAATTTCTTTCTATTTGTTTTAGTAGAGACGGGGTCTCGCTCTTGCTCAGGCT
>CAUYSK010011452.1:0-26859 GCA_963575035.1 Avahi laniger | reverse complement strand
TCTAAGCTACAGCTACCCTGATAACTTAGGGTGCACTATTATGCATCCTTCTTCAGCATGATTTACTGTTTGTTCATATACTCACTGAGCACAATGCTAGGCTCTAGATGAGAACAACTTAATTCCTGCTTTGAAGGATCTCACAGTGTGGTGGGGAAAACAATTCATTCTTTCTAAGAGAAGGACATTTGAACTGGGTTTGGAGGATGTGCATGAGATCACCTGATAGAAAAATAGAAATAGGGGTGGGAGGAAGGCAATTTAGGAGGAGGAAATGGCTGGTGCAAAGGATGGATGTATCAGAGAATGGGAAGAATGTCAGAGTGGAGTGACTGACACACGAAGGAGGGAGGAGTAGGTGAGGGGGTGGTGGGAGATCGGACTGCTGGGTTCTGTGTAAAAATTAGAAAACACTCTAGTTATTTCTAACAGGAAGGCTTTAATGCAGGTAATTAGGTGCTTACACAATTGCTGGAAGGGAGGGGAAGTGGACGTCAAGGGGCTGTTGTGTTTACATCATGTCACCACCGCTGCCACCCAGAGGTGGGGAGATGCTGCTCCCGCTGGGTGGTTGGGATCAGTATAAAACCACTGCCAATCTCACAGGCGATGCACAGCCCTGGACTAGACAGTAGGATAAAGTATGGCTGTTGCCAAAACTGAGTCTGCGGCAATCTGTGCATGAGTTGCTCCTACTGTAGGAGGAAGAACGACCCCAGCTTCTTTTCTACTTACCGAATCTTGCATGAGTGTGTGTTACCAACAAGACCACATCTAGCACCGGGTAGCAAGGGAATCTGGGAAATGTGGTTGCCAGGCTTCCAGCCCCAGTGAGAAAGAGAACTTAGAAGGGGAGTGGAGATGAAAGCCCAGGGCCAGTCAGCCAGCAGTGTCTCCCAGAGCTAGCAAGGCATGTTGGAACCAGACTGTGGGAACTGGAAGGGCGTGCTGAGAAGTCAGGAAAATGCCACATGGGATGCCACTGAAAGTTTAAAAGCGGGATCGTCATGATGAAATTTGTTTTATATGTTATAGAAATTGGCTCACATAAAAAAAAATAAAAAAGGAAAAAGAAATTTGTTTTATAAACAAACATGGGTGACACCGTGAAGGCCATTCTCTAAACTGAAAAACAAAATAAAACCAAAACCAAAAGTCTGCTATATATAAATACCCAAAATTGGGCAATGAAAGAGCCCTCTAAGGTTTTTTAAAAAAATTCTTGTGATAACTCATTCATCCAATATTCTCCCCCCAATTTTTTTATTGGATGCACATTTTGTGGCAGTGAATATAGATATAAATCATCTATGGTGTCTGCCCTTAAGAAGCTAATATTAATCTTTTTTTCTTTCCAGTGAAGAGTAGTTTTAGAGGGTTGTTTGGAGGATTAATTCATTGCTTTTCAAAGTACCTTCTGCTAAACTCTTGTAAGATGCTCTAAGAAAAAAATGGTCTCATAATCAAACATGTTTAAAAATATATATAAAACATATATGAGAACATATATAAAAACAAAACTATATATACTATAGTTCTTATGAATTTAAGTGTCTAATAAATAGTAAAAAAATTCATTGTTTAATTTTGTTTTACTGGTGTTACTTTTATTTGATTCTTAATATCAACAGCTGGGTTCTTCAGAGAGCACAGTTGGAGAAGGATTGGATGCTTACATAGAAGAGCCAGGCAAACTGAAGACTACCAGTGGGCTATTTACAAAAAGGACTTAGATGTGATATAGAATGAAAAGGAGAAAATGATTTTAGCTTTAGGTATGATTTCTTAATTTCAGAAGCATTTTTAGGCTGGAAAGGGCATCGAATTAATCAAACCGATCTTCACAATAAAAAGAAACCAATGGCTATTGAAAATTACTTTGATAAGTATGAAACTAAGTTCCATAACAATCATCTAGGAAAATGCAAATCCTGGACAATGGGAGCTTTATAACTGTCATAAGAGGATATTAAATGGTGAGCTTGGCTGTCGCACCAAGCTACAAGTATATTGCAATCCAAAGGTGTTCACTCTGCAAGATTGACAGGTTCTGCAAAGCTAGCTATGCAACTATTGAATCCCTACACCCACAATAAGGTTGTGAAAGCGTTGAAGAAATGGAAATAGAAATGGATTTAGTGAGGATTTCTTTGGAGAATTATGCTGGAATTCCTTGCCTCTGCCACCCAAGAGCCAATAGGGGGAGCTGTTCACGGTATCACTGGCCTCCCACCTCTTTCCTGCAGTGGGAGGTGTGTTCTGGTACCTGACTTGCCTGGGGGACCTCAGGGTGATGTACAGGCCAGCAGTTTTGGCAGTGGAGGGAGAGGCCTGTGAGTTTGGCTGGGTCGTCTCTTCTAGAATCAGGGCAAAGGGCACTGGATGTGGGCTGATGGGAGACAGTGTCAGCCTGGGAACATTCCAAAAATCCCACCTGAAAGTCTGTGGAGTGGACTGCAGGAAAGCCAGACGCTAAAGGAGAACAGCAGCTGGAGGAATATGCATTGCCTACATCACAGGAAATTCAAGGCAATGTTCCTAAGATGAGGACTCCAAAGAACTGTCCATGGGAATCAGCTCAAATATCTGCCAGTCCAACCTCACAACTTAGCAGGGGAGTCTGACAACAGGTCAAGATAAATGACTCTCTGGACATATGAAGAGCTAGGGGAAATCAGATTAAGTCTGCTTGGACTTATTTAAAAGTGAGGGTTAACAATAGAAACAACAGAATTTGATTTTGAATTAAAGGTGAGCATTTGCTAGACTGAGAAGCATTTAACCTTACGGATACCATGAGAGGTCGGGGGTCTACATTCACCTGTGATTCTTATACTGGATAAACATCAGAATCATCTGGAAGCTCCAAACCTACAGTGATTCGGACTCAGTAGAAATCAGAATCTCAATAGCATAGTACCTCAACACTCTCAAGCTCCCATGTAATTCTGATGCAGTAAATTTTGGTATTTGAAAACCACTGGGAGGTCTCAGCAAAAAGATCTGACTTGGGTTTATAAGGGCCTGATTGGCTATGTTGTAACTGTTAATGGTTTTACTGAAAAGGGTATGCAAAGAAAGCCCACCAAGAAATATAACCACCGTCTCTTATTAAATGAATTAATTTTTATTGCTATTTTATAAAGCTTAACATTTTTATTAAAAAAATCCATTTACACGTAGTAAAGTTACAAGCGGATAGCTATAGATAATATAGCCATTAGGAAAAAGAGCACAGCTAAATAATATGAAAACAAAAGCAGTAAGCAGTAATAAAATTAATCCCTACATGAAACTAACAGTGCAATAAGATAAGCAGAAAGCAGCTTTACATTTAAAAAAAAACGTTATTTAAATACAGAAATAGCACCTTATAAAAAGGAATTGAGAAATGTAAACTTGGTAGGTAGATTCAAGTATAAAAGTTATACCCCCAACTCTTGTACCAGCATGAAAGGGTTTCACAAACCCTGGACAGTGCAGGGCACACGCACCCTCAGTGCCGACTCAAAGCTGCATTTTCTTAGCAGGATCACCAGCCGTTATTTTTTTCTTTTACTAAATTATACAATGATAGACTCAAGATTGCCATTGCTTCCTCACTACCAAGTCTAGTTCAGCAGCTTCACTACCATCGGTCGTTCTGTAAGAAAGACTTACTTTCCTGACAGAAACCACCACTGCGTTATTTTATTTTTACATAATCTTAAAGCCACATTAAGAAGTGGGTACTGAATACAAACGTCATTTGTCCTTGGTTTTCTATTGCTAAGGATAGTCATGATGTCATAATATTCTCATTTATGGGATTGCTTCTTAACACCCCTCAAGAACCTGAATTCTTTGAGGTTAATATGGTCATATTTGAGAGTAGAATAATAATAATAAAAAGGACAGCGAAGAAGTTACAATAAGTGGAGAACATCCAGGAACAGGGAAGGGAAAACCAGTTTGTGTTTCCATCTAAATGCAGACCTCTCAGTGAAAATATTTTATGTAAGTTCTTAAGCATGGCTGATTTAAGATGGACATACCCTGCACAGATTTATATGCTGTGTATTCTATAATTTACCCGAAAAAGGCTTCTTTTTATTTGTCTTGATAGGAAACCCATCAGTATTAGTTCAGGGTAATCATTATCATGCAATTGTTGAAAGTAAGAACTACATTTTTAATCTAACTCTAGAGAAGACTGTAAAAAAGGGAAAAAAATACCATCTTGTAAACTTTAAAAGTTTAGTGTTGATAAAAATTTCATATAAGTAGCAAATTTATTTAATGGGGCTACCTACCTCAAGTTTTTAAAAATCTTGTAGGGGCAATACTATCCTGTAGTTAATATAAAGCTACTTTACTTAGACTCCCAGAGTCTCTTAAATTAATATTTTTATTCTTTCATATAACATTTTATTGGGTCCAAAAATAAAAATAAAATAAAACCCTACACGAAGATTCTAAATCTAAGATAGAAGTTTTGAAAGAGAGGAAGGAAAGACAAAGGAAGGAAGGAAGGAAGGAAGGAAGGAAGAAAGGAAGGAAGTCCTTCCTTTTGGCTACTTAATGAACCCCTAAAGTTTAACAAAGGGAAACTGCATAACAGCTTCCAGAATTGTATTCATGCTAGAACAATGAACTCCTGCACTCACTGTTCTTATTTTTCAGAAGTACCATCTAACTATGGTTTGAATATTCTTGGATATGGAACATAATGTGTCCATTTTCCCTCTTATCCTTGGTAACATGAAGAAAAGAAGTAAAAGAAATATAAAAAAAATCACCTATTGCCCTGAATCAATTTCTACACCATTACTCTTAAGAATTCAACTAAAAGGTCTCATTCAAGTTCCAATTTTCCATATAATTACTTTCTACTATCCTGATTTATTTTATAAACAGCAATTGTTAGAAGGCATCCATACCTGATACTCTATAGCTAAAATTTAAATAAAAAACATAGGGCATGTAGTGAAGGAAACTGAACACAGTAGGATTTTTAGAAATGAACAGTAAAACCTCACTGTTCAGTTATTTGAAAAGCAGCGATCCAGCTGCTAGAGTTTATCTTAATTCTCATGCCCACAGATAGTGTTGGCACAGTACATTTACAGCAAGGTGTGGCATTCACAGTTATTTTGGTCTTGACATTTGTCATGTATATACATTTTTCCACATTGTTACTAGGTTGCAGAATAAGTGCAGGGCAAATTATAGGAAAAAAGGATAAACATTCAAGTCGTCATACCCTGAAAAAAAATGTGTTAAGCTGTAGTTGTAAACTTTTTGCACTAGATCCCATTTCAGGAACAAAATAAATAATACCATAGGATTCACAACTGACGGCGGCTTCCTGATGAAGCCTAAGGAAGCAGTAGCTTTTTTAAACTGCAGAAAGGAAGTTTCTCTCACCACAGATTTACTCAGGGCAAGTGGAAATACATGTCAAGAATGCTTACCCTAGTTAAGTGCTAGACAGCTCCCCCTTCAGAAAAACCGCCAGGCTCTGGCAGCCTGTTCAGATCTACTTCCAGCAATAAGATGATTCTTGAATCAAAACCACAAAAGTCAGCCGGTGCTTTCACTGTGACACCATGCGGACAGCCTGAATTCTAACTGGTATTAAATGCACAATTAATAAAGATTACTTTCCGGAAAATCGATGATTCATGATGGTGGAAGTTAATAGAACCAGTGGATGAAAGAGAGAGGAAGGACACGTGTGCTCACGACCGGATGGTCTGCATCCTACTTAGGATGCTGCCTGTAACACAGGGAGATTCAGGGGGTTTGATCCGACCCCCACCTGGCAAAGAGGCAGGTTAGTCAGCCCCGTTGCTGGGGATTTCTAGTCTCCTCTGGGCGGAGCTGGCATTTCCTAACTGATTCCTTTCTCTTCTCCTAAGGGCAGGGTCTCCGAGGCTGCCAGGTGTCTTGAAAAAGGTCTCACACTGTGTGCATCGGGTGCTCTTGGGGGTCACTGGAACTGGTGACTAAAGAAAAAAGAGTAAAAACAGAAGTGAAGTCAAACTGTTTTCAGTCTCTGATGCGGAAGGAAGCCCCTCCTTGCCCTTTGCCATTATGATCCCGACGGAGGCGCTTCCCTCCTCTTTGCTTTCCTGTCTCCCTCATCCCATTTTTCTTCTTCACAACACTTATCACAGTTGGAAATTAAATCCATTTATTTCGGGTGCAGACAGGCAGTTTACCAAAGAAGTTACAAATGTGGCACCTAGAGCCAGGGTCTGGGCTCTGTCATAGCTAGCGGGGTGACCTTGGGCAAATTACTTAATCGACCTGTCCGTAGTTTCTTCATCCCTGCAATGGGGATGATAAAGGTACCGACTTCACAGGGCTGTAAGAATTAAACAAGATTGTATTTGTAAAGCACCTTAGAGCATGTGAGGCAAAATAGTAAGCGTATATGTGTTGGATCTTTCTGTTTACTTGCTCGTATTTATCCTCTCATGTTAAATATTAAATATTTATCTCCTAAATGTGCCCTAAAATGGCCAGGACCATTATTCTGGTTACTATTTCTTCACTGCCTAGATAGGTGCCTGGCACATAACTGATGAGCAAAAAGCATTACGTTATGCTATAAGCATCTTGTTTAAAAACTAACCTGTTTATTTCAATGTCTAGCAAATTTCTGAGCCTCTGAATAACTTGTCTAAAATATTTTTGGTCAAACATAACTCTTTCTCTAGGAGAGTAAGTAATCACTCTGAATAATGCCTAATGGGTAAGAGGAATTCAACAGATATTTATTGACTGAATTACAAATGGAATTTGGGGGACAAATACAGTACTAATTAACTTATATTGATTATATACCTGTATGTATGTACATTTTTATGTTTTATGAGTATACACACACACACTGCCTCTAAACATCACATTTTAAGAAATAACTGATGCTAAGAATCTTTGAGTTAGTATCAAGACTTTTGTTTCCATCAATTGCCTCTATAGCTGTACAATTAAAATTTAGGGTGGTTTCTTTTATTGACATAATAAAATAAAAGCTTGGAGATCACTGAAATCATCTACATATTCAGCATTCCTCGAAAATCCCCCTGAACTATGTCTATAATAGGCCCCCTCTAATTTTAAGAACAGAATGACAATTAAAAAACATATTTTTTGCCTTCTAGCCCAGGATTTCTTGCCTCCATGCCTCAGTGCTTCATAAAAGAAGAAGATAACTCTGGGTCTGCAACGGAAGCTAGGTAGAGCCTGGCCTAGCGCCTGTCCTATAGATACGTGGCTAAAATGAAGCAAATTCAACACAGGCATACTCTATCCCAGAGTAATAGAGTCTTTAGGACAACTTTGGGTCTCACCTGTTCTAATTTTACTACTGAGACTGGATGTCCCACGTAAATGGGCGACTCAGGTTGTTGGATGACATGGTTTGACCTTGACATCACCGGACTCAGGTTAAGTGAGGGCTGACCCTGAAGCTGAGGGTCTGCAGAAGGGAGTGTGGATGACTTTGGATTAACCATGGCTGCAGGGCCGACGACAAGATGAGCTGTTGATCCAAGGCCAGGCAAGCTGAAATTCATAGGTCCTGTGTTTTGGAGAGCACTAGGAGTGGAAGAAACCGGGCCGGGCATTGCAGGAGAATAGAGAACAGGGAAAGGGGCCAGAGTCGAAGATGGTAAGACCATGCAAGGAACGCTGAAGGACGGCAGCTGACCTGAAGATGGGCCCACAGTATGAGGGGTTTGACTGCCAGATAAGAGCACATTGAAACCATTTAATCCTGAAACAGAAGCAGAACAAAGTGAAGATCAACACAACATGAGGATACCATTCAAGCTCACATTGCTCATGGCCCTTTCAAATGAAAGTCCACAATAAATCAATGAACAATGAAACCCTCGGCCACCTGACCAGGCCAAGCAGCCCCATCCCCCTCCTGCACAGCAGTGGCCAAGACTACGATATCACATTGACCCGTGTGATCATTTGTTGATGCCTGAAAAGGGATCTTAATGGGAGTTCCACTGAACTCCAGCTGAGGAGGAAAATGAAACTTGGATAGGAGTAATGACATCTTTACTTTTATAAACTTCCAACTGAAAATTTATATTTCACTCAATTATGATCACAGGCCACAAATCACAATAGTATTAATAGTACCTTGACTTGGTCACTAGTAAAAAGTCCAGAAATGTTCATATTACATCATAGCTATTGCAGATCTCTTAATACACTGTTGAGCTATTCATTAGAACATGGAGATTAAGACAATACTGGACTTGCTGCCAGATCTCTTTATTACAAGTAATTTCAAAAATTGTTTTTCTAATTATAATCAATCTAATTGGCTTCTTTTGTAATCCTATGTACTTAATTCTATGCATCTGTAAACATTTTGAGGAGGAATCCTTGGGCTTCACCAGACTGTCAAAGGGTCCATGGCACAGAAAAAGTTAAGAATCCCTGTGTTGGGCTGTAATTTTCACTCATTAGGGGCTGAGTCTGTTTTTTGTTCATCAATGTATCCCCAACACTGAGGATCATGCTTAGAGTAAGCACACAAAAAATATTTGCTAAAGGAATATATCTAGATAAGTGAACAATAATAAATAACTACCTAACCTGTTCTGGCAGGTTAGGCTTAAGCCAAAAAGCAATCAAGGAAAATCAATTTAAGTATCTTTGCATTAAGAGCAGCTTTATGTACATAGTGCATACCTTAAAAATTAAGTATCTATTGTATTTTAGCTTTAATTCAAAACAGTAACACCATTATTGAGTCTTACTAAGGGCCAGGCACTATTATTCTAAGTGCTTTAGATGTATTATCTTATTAAATTTAATTTAGTTTTCATAGCACCCCCATGATACTGTTATTATTATGATTTTACCAGTGAGGATGGCTGAATACTTAAGTTCATCCAGATAATAAGTGGTTGTAAGTGTCAAGCTCTCTTACGCCAGACCTGGTACTCGACCACGATGATATCCTCAGTACTTCTAGATACACAAGAGCTCAGAATGCTAGCTGTGCATAAGGGCTAATAGATTCATATTATTATACTAAGCCAATGCCAGATTCAGCTGCATTATAAAAATAGAATCATGTCTTGAATTTGTTGTGCTTTTTCACCAAATAATGTTTAATGTATTTTTTTTTTAAATCACCTGCCCTAATTATTTTCCCATTATCCCTGAAGTTGGTAAAAGTAGAAGCAGCTTCTCCCTTCATTTTATATATAGATGGAGAAAACAAAGGGACTAAGAGTAAAGTGATTCAGAGGTAACAGACAGCAGCACATCAATGAACCGCTTTTGTCAGGTGACACAGACAAACATTTAAAAATTCAATTTGGGATCTGACTACTACCATAAGGGGCTCTAAGACACGATGACATCCCTTACCGGCTGGAGACTGCACATAAAGATATTGCAGCAAAGAGGACTCTTTGGTGCTTTCATTTTCCTTTGAAGGCTTTTCAACATCTATATTTCCTGAAGGATTTTCCCACTCAAAAGAAGCAAAGCAGTTTGCTGTAGTCTTTCCTGAAGCCTCCTTTGCAGCAGGGAGCTGGCCGTTCCCATGAGCGTCTTCGAGGGGCGTGGATGCCCTGCCGCCCAGAGTCTTGGGAGAGGAAAAGTCTGTGGAATCTGAGGGTTTCTAAGCACAAACAAACCAGGAACCAGAACATCAAGTCAAAATTCCAGTAGCAAATCTTAATAACAGCTTTCTCAACATGGCTAACACATAAACAATAAAGTAAAACAGAGCTACGTGCTGCACTGATTTTATGTATGTAAGTTGTTTTAATTCTGTTTATAGGAACGGTCTGAAAATAAATGTTATGTCACATGCATCTATAGGCTTATAATTTCTAAGTATAGAAATGATAGAGATTTGAGTAATAGAAAACCAGCCATGGTTTTTAGACTGTGAAATTTCTGAGCTGGTAACAAATACAGGGTGTCGATGCTACAGTCTTTTGGGGGCCTTATAAGAACTGTGGGCTGGCCCAAGCCGTCTTGGTTATCTAAGACATATGCCATTCTTTTACTTCTGATCTGCAAACCAGGCTATATACAAAATGAGAAAAATTCATTCTGGCAAGAGAAAGATGGAGAGGAGAAAGGTTCCTAATTAATGGAACGATTTCCATGAAGTGTGCCTAGCTGACCTACTGCAAGCTGCAGTAATGACCGCGCTTCTGCTTTCTGAAAGTTTTACTGGTCATTTCTCATTATCTTCTGAATGGCTACCAAGTGGGAGATGTGGACAGCTCATATTTTTGTTTTTTCCATTTTTGTAGCTAGGGAAACAGGATCCCTGGGCAGTGAAGAGAACTGACCAAGCACAGACCCTGATTCTGGAACTCAGCTACATCCTGGATTAGGATGATTACTTCAGTGATCCCAACTTGTTTTAAAAAAAAAGGAAGTAAAGAAGACTGGGAGAAATGTACAAACATGTTAACAGTGATCACCTCCATGTGGTGGGATCATGGGTAAGTTTTTTCTTCTTCATATTTTTTAGCATTTTATACAAAGTGTGACTTTTATAAAAATCACTTTTCTTACAGTACTATTTAAAGGCAGGATTTTTGGGAGAGCCAGTCCAGGAGCTTAATTTTGCAAATCACACGTGAAATAGCCTATATTCCAGACTCCACTACTTATTAATATCTGTGTGTCTCCACTAGAAAGAAGCTCAGGGCTAGTGGGATTTCACTAGCCACATCACCACACATCCACTCCCTTACCTTGGGCATGACGAGAGACAGGGGGCTGTCTTCGTATTCCCTACTTTGTCTTTTCATGGCCGGCTCACCCTCCTCCTCAGGCTTCCTCTCCTCACAGAGGCGCTTCTGAGCCAAGGGTACAGATGACAGCTCTGCTGCAGCTGGGGCTTCCAAACTTCTGCCATCCTTCTCTGACCCTGACCCTGACCCTGACCCTGGGGATGGCCCCTCCTGCAGGTTCCCATACAGCATGAACAGGGAGGGGGAGGGCACGTACACCAAGCGCTGGCCAGCCAGCAGAGCTGGCTTCAAGCTCTCCACGGCAGAGGCTACAGAAGCGAGCGAGACATTTACTTGTCCATTCAGGCCATTTTGCCCAGAGAGGGCCTGCAGGTCCGTCTGAGTAACAGGCAATACTGGGTGGGCTAAACCAGGATTAACACAATATTCTGGATCAACAGAGAAGACAGGGAAAGGAAAAGCAGGGTCCAAGTTGCTTGACAAAGGCCTCACTCTCTTATTGGCAAGGGCTTCTCCCCTGTAATAAAGAGAAATATAATGAGTACCATCAAGTTGGCATGTTTAGCCAACTCCTGACCCTTCCCTTCCCCAAAGAGAGCCATACCAAGTGAGAAGTTAGATAATACTGCTCAAGCAGATATTAAAACACAGTTCCCGAGCACATATTAGCTCACCCCAGAGCCAAATCACCAGGTACAGCCTGGATGGATGGGCAGGGTTTAGGGTGGGAGAGCCAATGTGGGAAGAGTCATCGTAATCCCAGGTGAGAGCTAACCCTGGTTCCTGTTTCTTCTTTTCCCCATATAATCGTTATTAATTACTGAGCACTTACTCCCTTGCCAGGCGTATAGATACTATTATGATTAGCATAATATTATAATAATTTTATCCAGTTATGCTCATAATAGCTACTTTCCTCTCCCCTAGTTTACCAGTGAGGAAAACAGAAGCTCAGAGGTTAATCAACCTGCCCAAGGTGAGCCAGTTCTGCAGTGGGGAATTTGGGGCCCCACACCCACATTTGCTTGATGGCAAAGCCACTGTCCTCAGTCACTGTGAGAGACCCTGGCACTGTGAGAAACTGGACCAGACTTTGACTTAGACAAAGACTAATCAAGCTTGTCTCAAACCCAGCGTGAAGGAAGTGAAGTGGGCGGTGAATGAGGAAACAAACTTACCTACTAAATTTTTATTTTCTGTCCTTGTCCCATTCTTCTCAGTATTACTAAAGAGTTTTTAGGCAGCATGTGTTCAAAATTAAGTCTCATTGATATATGAGATCATAAACAATGGCTTCACCTTTTATGTAGAAAAATTTCCAAAGATTCAAAACCACACTTATGTTTTTAGTATACTTTTAGGAATAGACGAGGAAAATCCTTTAAAATAGTTAACAGAGGACAGGACTTTCTTTCAGCCTTTCTGACGGAATCACGGAGACCATTTTGCCCACCGTCTCACTGTCCATTGTGCTGCCAGGAGTAAAATGGGGTGCCCTGGGCTGCAGACATGAGCCATCTCTCCATCCACAGCTCCCTGAGTGAGTAATCGGTACTGCTCAGCTCTACAAAACTCAGCACGCCCACACCCACCGTCCTGCCTCCAGCGGTCACCTTCAGCCTCCCCATCGCCACCAACAGTAGCACCCTCACCCGACACCCAGATGTTCTTTTTGATGCCTTTGTCTACTTTAGCCAGTCTTGCTGATTCACTGTCTTACGCTGATTTCCTTTTCTTTCCATCTCCAGCCGACATGGCTTAGATCTGCCCCACAGCAGACCAGAAAGACTACAAACGCTCTGTTCCGTGTCTGCTCCTCTAGAGCCTTCTCTACTTCTACTCCCACCTGCTAAAAGCAGCCAGAATGATCTTCCTCAGTGAGCCTTCAATAGTTCTCTACTGTTCCTGTGATCAATTCAAACTCTTCTACCTGGCTTTCAGAGCTTCCTGTCAACTTGACCTACTTACCTCCAGTACCTAAGCCCTGCTTCTGAGTGACCTCTCCTTGTAATCCTATCTGGACAAAGCATCACAGCTAAACTAATCTGCTTTGGGTCCCTCTGCTCTCTGACCCTGCCTTATAATCTGTTTCTTCTCATATCTGTCATTAAAAACCTCCCTCGTTCTCTCTTTGGCGTTTCTTATGCTTTCTCTGATATTATATGATTTCTTTCAAAATCAGACCTCAAATTTAAGTCAGATAGCTTGGGTTTGAATGCCAGCTCTGTGCCTTATTAGCAATGTGACCCTGGACAAGTTACTTAACCTCTTTAGGTTTCAGTTTCCTGTCTGTAAAACAAGGATAATAGTACGAACCTCAAAAGATTGTTTCTGTGATCAGATGGGTTAATATACATTAAAGCCCTTGGAACACTACCTGGTAGTCAGTAAACAAAGCTAGCTACGATGATGACAGAGTGATTTATGAGACTATGACGCTCAGTGCCATGTCAGTACTGAAATGTCTTTTTCTAGTGTATTTATCTTTTTATTTTGTTCCCTATCAGCTATCATAGCTTACAGGATAAATTTTTCATCTTTTGTGTCCCCGGTGCTACTTCCCACAAGTGTTGGGCACAAAAAGGAAACTTATCAACTCTTAATAAACAAATGGCTAACAAATTTTATCTTTTAATGGGTGGCATTTCAATTTAGTCAAAGTTAACACTAGGAAATAGAAAGAATATATGTTTTTCCAGACTACTTACTGTGAATTGTCTTCTATTTTCTGTCTGTAGACAGCTGCTAGACTTCCAATTTCTAAAGAGTAGCCACCTGATCCTGGAAGGGAAAATGAAGGTTTAACAAATACGGAAAGAGACTTATCCACACCAATTATATACAGCAGAATTCATTATTCTCAGCTCAGAGATTACAAGGGTATCTCAAATCCATGCTAGTTTTGATTAAAAGACAAAAATTTCCAGAAGCTAGCTGTTACGGTGAATTCACGAGTCATCAAAAATTAATAAGAAAACAAAATAAGTGTTGCATTGTAAGTCTGATGAATTTCTGACATCAAACAGGCCAACCACTGCAAGCCAACTGATCTTCAAGGCTGACCAGGGTCAATTTTAGGCATGGGGCCATGTTCACACACTGTGAAGTCAGCATCTCCTCTGCCCTCAGTAATTGTTTCACTTCAGTCAAGCGAAAAGTAGGCCTCTGGAAAAAACAGGCAGAGCCTAGAGAGTTAGCTCATATTAAAATGCCAGCACATGAGTAGGGCTACAATTACATGGCGAGTGACGGATTCCATGGATTAAGCTAGGGCAAGATACCTTGCTCTTCTCTGTACGGGCTGCTGGGTTCCGAGTTCACCTTCCTCTGGATCCTCTCAGAAGCCTGAACTGTGTTAAAAGAACCGTGACGAGTCAGCTTCTGTTTTGCACAGACTTGAATCTTGCCATATGTTTCTCTTTTCAATTCCGGTAAGACAGATGCAGAAACATCCACTAGTTCTTCATCTAAATAAATGAGAGAATTGGTAGTGTTCTTATACAGCTATACTCCAGGATAATTTTAGTCTTTTAAAGAGATAGCTTTGAACCTATAATTGCAGTAGAGCTACCCTATAAATCAAAGGAATTTTATGAGCCTTGCCTCAAACCCCAATTTCTTTCGATGTACTAATTTTTTTTCCAAAAGTTAGTGGATGACTATAAAATGAGATTGAATCTATATATTCTAAAATTATCTGAACTGCAACAAAAGTAGAGCAAGATGTTCTTCAACCCAAATTAGAATGAGCCCGACATTTCAGATGCTCCATTTGAGCAGAGAGTATCAAAGGAAAATCTGACCATGCTCAGTCCGACATGCACATTTTGAGATTTGCTTTCAAGATTAATTGAGACCAGCCTCTTATGCCACAGACCTAGGGCAATGAATATGAGAATCTCTATTTTTTACTAGGCTTTATTATTTCTTTCTTATATAATAAGAAGTTCAGTTACTAAGTGACCAAAGAAATAAGTTCAGCAGAAATCTCATGGTTAAAATGTTGCAGAACAGTGAGGATATTAGAAGGGTTTTGTGCTTTAAGAAGTCTGTGTGAAGTCCAGACAGAATTTTCTATATGGACTCAGGCAGCCATTCCTGTTGTCTAGATGGTCATTCCTACCTGGTTCACTTGTGCTAATTTTTTAAAGCTTAAAGCATGCACATTTTAATTATAAAACTGATTTAATAAACTGAAAGGCCCAGCTAGACTTAAATTTTATAAAACACACACTTTCACATTGATGTAACTTTAAAATTGAAAAAAAAATTACCTTTATGGTTTTTTTTTATAACAAAAGCCCAATAAATGGTCCTTTTAGAAAAATCAGAAATTACAAAACCAAAAAAAAAAAAAATAGGTCAAGCTAGTAACAGGGACCATATTTGCCTCCTTCCTGATACATGTAAAATATTGGACAAAATATATAAAACAATGGCTATTAAGACACTGGACATCAGGACATGAAGGGCAGTGATCCCTTAGAGATAGGATTCTAATGAGGTGAGCTCTATGATTGTTCTAGCTTACTGTCTGGAGAACGTTTCTAGATTGCAATGCAGGGAAGGGGAGCTAGACAGAGTCCGGTGGTCTCCCTAAGTTGAGGATGCAGCTGGGAATCCTGAAAAGCCAAGGCTGCTAGAGTTTGCAGGGCAGAATGCTGGAGAGGAGAGCTGTACAGAAAAAGAATGCTGGGGGTCTGCAGAGAGTCCCCTCAAATGTTCAGTGGAGTATCAATGCATGTGAGAAAGCTACCCAAGTCCAGGGCAAGTACCACCCAAAAGAAGCAGAGGGAACAGTGTCTGCATCTCATACAGGGCTGAGACAGTACCTGTTGTCAATAACTGCAGTTGAAAAACCTCATAATTCAGGGAGCGCTAAATTCAGGTCAGAGCACTAAAAAGGGTGTTGCGTTGGTAATGGGGAAAATGTACTGAACTAAATGCTGATAGTGTCCTGCCCGGAAAAGCTTAAAAGCCAGACTCCAAAGTATCACTGTTTCTGTGTAACTTCACTGCATCCCAGAACAAAGCTCAAGAACATTTTCAGGGACACAGAAATGTCTACCGCCTAACAATATGTAATTCTCAGTGTCTGGCATATACTAAAATTACCATGTACACAAAGAAGCAGGACAGTATAACCCACAAGGAGGAGAAAAATCAATTGAAATTGACCCAGAAGTGACAAAGATGACACAATAGTAGACCAGCACATTAAAACAGTTACTAGAATTACATTCCACAAATTTAAGAAGCTAAGGGAAAGTCCGAATATGTTAAATAGAGATATCAAAAATACAAAGGCCCAAATCAAATTACTAGAGATAATGCAGTGGTGGAGGTGAAAATAGAGTGTATAGGATTAATGGCAGAGTAGACACTGCAGAAAAAAAATTAGAGAACTTGAAGACATACCAATAGAAACTGTACAAAAATGAAACAGAGAGAGAAAAAAGACTGAAAGAAATGAGCATCAGTGAACTGTGGGCCAACTTTAGGCAGCCAAATACAAGCATAACTGGAGTTTCCAAAGTCAAGAGATGAGGAGTCAGAAAAAATATATGAAGAAACAATGGCTGAACATTTGCCAAATTTGATAAAAGCTTTAAAAGAATAGGTCCAAGAAGTTGAAGAAACACAAGCACAAGGAAACATGAAGAAAAGGACATGAAGTCACACATCATCAAATTGCTTAAAATCAGCCACAGAGATTTAAATGATTTAGATGAAATAAACATATTAAAAGCAACCAGGGAAAAATGACACATTATATACAGAATAACAAGATGATGGTAGATTCCTTGTCAGAAACAATGCACACTAGAAGACAGTACAGCAATTTCTTTAAAGAACCGAAAGAAAAAAACATTCAACCTAGAATTCTTTACTCAGAGAAAATATTTTTCAAAAACAAAGGAGAAGCTTCTGTGCATCTCTTTTGCCCACTTTTTAAAGGAGTTGTTTGAGTTTTCCTTGATGATTTGCTTGAGTTCTTTGTAGATTCTGGTTATTAGTCCTTTATCAGATGTATAGCTTGTAAATATTTTCTTCCATTCTGTAGGTTGTCTGTTTGCTCTGTTAATTATTTCCTTGGCTGTGCAGAAGCTTTTTAATTTAATAAAGTCCCATTTATTTATTATTGCTGTTACTGTGATTGCCATTATGGTCTCCTTTAAAAATTCTTTACGTAGGCCTATATTTAGAAGAGTTTTTCCCACATTTTATTCTAGAATTCTTATGGTTTCATGCCTTACATTTAAGTCCTTTATGTATCTTGAATTAATTTTTGTAAGTGGTGAGAGATATGGATCATGTTTTATTCTTTCGCGTGTGGCTATCCAATTTTCCCAGCACCATCATTGAATGCGGATTTATTTCCCCCGGTATATACTGCTGTCTGTTTTGTCAAAGATCAGTTGGCTATATGTGGATGGTTTTATATGTGGGTTTTTTGTATTGTTCCATTAGTCTAAAATGGCCAATAAACGTATGAAAAAATGCTCAATGTCACTAATCAGCAGGGAAATGCAAATTAAAACCACAATGAGATATCATCTTACTACAGTCAGAATGGCCTTTATTAAAAAGTCCAATACCAATAGATGCTGACATGGATGCAGAAAGAAAGGAATACTTATACTCTGTTGGTGGGACTGCAAATTAGTACAAACTCTAAGGAAAACAGTATGGAGATTCCTCAAAGAACTAAAAGTAGACCTACCATTTGATCCAGCAATCCCACTACTGGGTTTTTATCCAAAGAAACAAAAGTAATTTTATCAAAAAGACACCTGCACTTGAATGTTTACTGCAGCACAATTCACAATTGTAAAGATGTGGAATCAACTTAAGTGCCCATCAACTCATGAGCAGATTAACAAAATGTGGTATATGCATACCATGGAGTACTACTCAGCCATAAAAAAAGATGGATTAATGCCTTTTGCAATAGTTTGAATGGAACTGGGGACCATCATCCTAAGTGAAGTAGCTAAAGAATGGAAAAGCAAACACCACACGTACTCACTATTAAATTGGTACTAACCAATGAGCACACATGTGCACAGAGGAAAATAAAACTCAACAGAAATCAACCAGGGGTGGAAGGAGGAGGAGGGGATGGGAGAAAATCTACATAACGGGTACAAGGAACAGTACCTGGGTGACGGGCACTCATAACTATGACTCAAGCATTATAAAAGTGATTCATGTAACTAAAATTATTTGTACTGTGTAATAATTTGAAATTCAAAAAAAAACAAAGAAGAAATGAAGATGTTTTCAGACATGGATCAGCTGGAAGAATTCATGACGGGCCAGCCTGCATCATAAGAAATATTAAAGAAAGTTCATCAAGCAGAAGAAAAATGATACTTGATGGACACCTACATCTATAAAAAGGAATGACAAACACTGGAAATGGTAACTACATGAGTAGACAAAAAATTTTTTTCTTATTATAATCTCTTTAAAAGATAATCAACTGTTTAAAGCAAAAATAACAACCATGTACTATGGGGTATATAACATATAGAGCAGTAAAATGTTTGACAACACTAGCACAAAGGCCAGGCAAGGAGAAATAATAATGTTATTATAAGGTTCTTATACAATATATGCAGTATCACTTGAAAGAAGACTGATAAATTAAAGATGCACATTATAGACCCTAAAGCAACCATTAAAATAACAAAACAGAGTTACAGCCAGTAAGCCAACAAAGGAGATGAAATGGAAGCATAAAAAATAATAAATCTAAAAGAAAGAAAAAGAGGAAAAAGAAACAATGAGCAAATGGGACTAATGGAAGACAAATAGCAAGATGATGGATTAAAATCCAAACACATCAAGAATCACATTAAATGTAAATGGTCTAAACCAGTGATAGCCAACCTCTTTGGTACTACACATGTGTTTTCGTGGAAGAGAATTTTTCCACAAATGGGGGTTGCGGTTGGGAGGTGGGATGAGGATGGTTTCAGGATGATTTAAGCACATTAGATTTATTGTGTACCTTATTTCTATTATTATTAAATTGTAAGATATAATGAAATAATTACAAAACTCACTATAATGCAAAATCTAATGCCGCCACTGATCTGACAGGGGGTGGAGCTCAGGCTGTGATGCAAGCAATGGGGAGTGGCTGTAAATACAGATGCAGCTTCGCTCACTGGCCCACCACTCACCTGCTATGAGGCCGGTTCCTAACAGGCCACAGATTGGTACCAGTCTGAGGTCCAGGGGTTGAGGACAGCAGGTCTAAACAACCCAATTAATGATCAGAAATTGTAAGATTAGATTAAAAAAACAACTCAACTACATTCTGCCCACCAGAAGCTCACTTTAAATGTAGATACAAATTATTTAATAGTAAAAGGGTGAACAATATATACTATGCTAATTAATCAAAAGAAAGCGGAAGTGACTATATTACTATCAGATAAAGTATGTTTCAGAACACAGAATGTATCACCAGGAATAAGGAGGGTCATTTCATAATGAAAAAAGGGTCAGTTCATCAAGACATAGCGATTCTATGCAGACAGAGCTCATGACAGCTTCAAGAAACATGGAAAACTTGACAGAACTGCATGAAAAAATAGACAAATCTGTAACTATAATCAAAGATTTTAAAATAATTGATAGAACAAGTAGACATAAAATCAGTAAGGATATAAAAGAATTGAAAAATACTATGAACCAACTTGACCTAGTTGTCATTTATAGAACATTCCACCCAACAACAGAATATACATTCATGAAATATTTATCAAGATGGTCCGTATCTGTACCATGAAACAAATCTCAATAAATTTAAGAAAATCGAATTATACAAAGTATGTTTTCTGATCACATGGAATGAAATTAGAAATCAATAAGAAAAAGATTATCTAGAAAACTCTCAAAATATTTGAAAACTATAACACGCATTTAAATAATGTATGGGTCAAATTTTATTAGAAAAGAAAAAAAGTCTCAAATTAATGACTTCAGTTTCTACCTTAAGAAACTAGAACAAAGGTAGCGAATCTGTGGCCTTTTAGGTCCTTAAGTGTGGCCTTCTAACTGAATCCAAATTTTACAGAGCAAATTCTTTTATTTTTATTAATATATTCTTGTTCATCTTTTATATTTGTATTTCATTTTTAAAAGGAACAGATTTAAAATACCAAAGAATAAAGTAAGTTTCAGTGAAATAATCCTCCAAGATTGACCAGCACAATTAGAACATGAGGAAGCCATAAGTGCTAAATCGATGGCTGTGACACTCACCATTTAGTTCTAATTTCCCCCACCTGATTGATGCCACTACCACATGAGGCTGGTTGGCAAGAGTTTACGGGAGTCAGGTTGGTGAGAGTTTATGGGGGTCAAGTATATCAGTCTGCTATCAGCTTTTGACAACGGTGCACTGTGTTTCTGTTTAAAGTGGAATTCGTAAATAGTTACACAGCTCGCTAGTATTTTTTAATTCTGTCTGCTTAGCAGCCCATCATGTTGAAGAAGACCAAGAGAACGCTGAAGGAAGAAAACAGATTTTTTAATGAGGATTGGGAACTGCAATATTATCTCGTTTCTGCTAAAGATAAGATGATTTGCTTGCTTTGTGATGCTTCAATATCAACAGTAAAGAAATTCAATGCTCATCGTGTTATAACACTCATAAGGACCACAAATACCTTAAATTAGAGGGAGAGGCAGGAAAGGTTGTACTGCAGAAATTAAAAGATGAAAAGCATAGACAATTCTTTCAAGCAGTAATAAGACCTGGAAATAATGCCATTGAAGCAATCTATAAAATAGCTTATATACTCGGGAAAAAAAGAGAAGCCATTCAGTGATATAGAAATTGTGAAAGAATGCATTGTCAAAGTTGTAGGAAGCTTAGACCGCAATAACGTTTCAATACAAACAACTGCCTCTTTCAAAGAGAACCAAACTGATCAGCAGATAAATTAGCCTCAACTTAACAGAACAACTTCATGCAATACTTCAAAAGGAAACTATATATTATTCAATCACTTTGGATGAATCAACTGATACCACTGACTCAATGTAGGTTTTATACTTCATTCGGGTCATAATAGATTTTCTTTGCTACAAAGAGTTACTCACTTTGGGCACTCCTGTGAACAGAACACAGGGATTGCAAATATGGAATCTGTGAATCATGAGGAATGACTATATCTGATTCACTTATAAAAAAATCTAGAAAACATAAACAAATATAGAGTGACAGAAAGCAGACGAGTGGTTGACTGGGGATGGCAGTTGGAGCCCAGAGGGAGGGATTACAAAGGAGCAGGAGGAGACTTTTGAGGGTGATGAGTGTGTTCATTACCTTGACCGTGATGATTATTTCACAGGTGCATACGCAATAGCTTATCAAATTGTAACTAACTTCCTGCCATATTTTGCATGTCACTGACCCCTCACTAAAGCTGTTAAAAAGAAGAAAACACCCAATGCATAACGAACTATGCCATGCTGGTGGGAAAGGAGAAGAGGAGAGAGATATTTATGAGGTTTAACTGTGAGGAACTGCTGCCTGAGGGGTGAAGGAGAGCGGATCAAGGAATCAAAGGTGACTTATGTTCCAAACTTGGTTGCTGGGTTGATGATGACGTTATTAGTAATGGAATTAGGAAATACAGAGGACCAGGTTTCTGAAGGATACAGAAAATAAGTTCAATTTAAGGTTCCTGACCTGGCTCCAAACTCTCTTTCCCATGTGAGATCACAGAGTTCTCTCCAACGCTGTCCCCTGGTTGTACAACCACGTGAACTCCCTGACTTCTCAACACCAGCTTATCTTCCCAGCTATCTTACTTCTTCCATGGCACCAACCACCTTTGAGTCTTTCCTCTCTTTTAATCTTTTATGTCCAAAGACTTGTCAATTCTGCCTATCATATCCCATCCAAATTTCTTGGCTCACTTTTGAAGCCTTCCAAAAATGTGGTCCCAACTGATCATATTGTATATGTCATTATTCTCTATCCTGTGCTCTCCACTTAAATCAGGGTACTGATCTCTCCAGCATATTCCTTCATCCCTACAAAGCCCAAAAGTCCATCAAACTTAACCTGTATCCTTCTGAGTTCGAGCAGAGTCAGTACCACTAGCACTTCATGGCTCTCTAACTTTCAAACCAATGCTAATTTACGCACCTTCAATAGAAGCTCATTAACCAACTAAAGCGAGTAAGTCACTGTTCTGGGTATTATGGGATAATCGAAGATGAATAACAATGATGTCTGGCCTCAAATGTGGAGGGCAGGGGCAACACTGCAATATCAACTTCACCAAGCACAATACTAAATTGCAGTCGTTCAGATGAGACACTCTTTGCTCGGGGTGATCGGGGAAAACTTCACGTAGAAGTTGACACTCGAGCCAGATCTTCAACGTTGAGTAGAATATTTTTGTGTCAAAAAGAAGAGGGCTTCACATGTGAAAAAAATAGAAGCCAAAGGCAGAGAAGCGGAAAATGGCCAAGTCGTATATTCATGCAGACAGGGACGGTGTTACCCACATCTTAAATCTCTCATGGCATTTGGTATAATAATTGGCAAACCGCCCACACTAAGTACTTACTGGGTTGAATTAGTTATACTTGATTTTAAGTGGTTTCATCTAGATCCTAAGTGAATAATGTGTTATAAGTGAGGTGGAGAGCTGTATCTTTTATAAGCCTGGGTTAAGTGGCACAAATTTATACCACAAACACCAAAATTGGAAGGGTAATTTAGAAATAGCTTTAATGGCTTTTTCCCAGGTAGCGAGCTGTATGTAAAACAGTCGGTGCAGTAGGATATATTCCCTGATTGCTCAGATATTACCTGTGACATAGCAGAAGATAATGCCCTATTTAATCCAGTTAAGTAAAATTTTGACATCTGTAACTTTTTAAATAAATTACAACAAAAGTGTCCACTACATCCACACTATGTTTGGATACAATCTTACCACATATTAGTTACCCCATATTAGTTTTGTGATAGTTATTTGATGGAGTTTCAAAGAAAAACCATATTTTATTCTGCTAATGTAGAAACAACAACCAGTGTTCAAAAGAGGTGTTGTTTTTAATTCTCAGTCCCAAACTTCCAGGAAAAAGCTTTGGAATGAAATTTAAAAACCTAAAAAGCTATAATTTTGTAGTTACAGAAACCCTCACATTACATGCTTTCAGTATTTCCCTTCCTATTGTGTGTGAGCCAACTAGCACATACCATCTGTAGGCTAATGCTCATTATTCCAAAAGCGAAGTCACTAGTCTAATTTTGTACGTGACGTGGGTTATGGGAAAAGAAGGAGATCAGTCTCACTGTGTAGTAGATGTACGATTTAGAGAAGGAACTGGGGATCATAAATGAAACAGGTCCCTAGAAAATGACGCCACCTTACCGCTGGAGCTGAAGTCCACAGGCCCAATCCATTTGAAGGCTGGTTTACGGCCTCGCTCTTCTGTTACATGCACTTTCTTTATCAGAGCCAAGCTGGTCAGAACATTGGCTATATCATAGAGGCGTCGTACCTTTGCTTGAAGATATAAAACACAATTATGGTCATGCTGTCTGTGACACCATTACATTTTAGTTTATGTGACAGGTAACTTTTCTCAGCCGCTATAAAAAGCTCAAGTGGAAAGCAGTGGGACTCTGTCATGAAATCACCCAGGATTTTGTGTATTTGTGGTATCTCAAGACACATACCAAGGGAAGGTCAGTGTGTCATTCCATTTCCACAACTTCACACTTCTTACAAGAGGCACCTGGTGAGAAGCAGGGAGCACTGGGATTGCGAAAACACCAAGGGAGGAAACGGGCTGTAATTAAAGGCTTAGTAAATGTAATTCTGATAAAGCACATCAAAAAGCTTGCCCTGCAGGAGATCACGGCGCCAGCTCCACCAGGCAGCTGGTCTGTGAAAATAACAGGGATTCCCCACAGCTTCCTGCCAGGTTGCACTCCTGGGCACACAGGATGGCCAGGACTCAAGGTCACAAGGTACAACTGTGCTAAAGACAGGCAGCTCCTCACCTAAAATCCTGGCATTCTGGCCACTCAGTGGGAATGGCTGGGCTGGGCATCCCCTGAATCTTAAGAGGTTTGGGGAGAGATACCTACATGGGCATCTACTAGAGGAAAAACTCAGAAGGGGTAGTAACACATTAAACAGGCAGCATGATGACCACAAAGTATTTTTGATTCAAGAAATCAATTTACAGGTAGGAAACCCAGCTGACCTCAGGCTAAGATCAAAGGAGTTTTGCTTATCGTCCAGAAACATCATGCATTCACCCAGCTGCAGCTTTCTGCTTCCCAATCCTGACAGGGCTGGATTTTATCTAGCCATTTCACCTGCAGTGGGGGGGTATAATTCCAGCTGGAAATAACAAAAAAGCTAGAGAATGTTCAGCTCATGGCTTCCAGGGGCTTGAAAGGGCTTCCGGCAGCCCAGGGCATTTGGCTTGGCATCCAAGCTGGACGGAAGAGGGAGATGCACTAAGCATGAAGCTCTGGCACTCTCCCTGTCCAGCAGCCCTGTCCCACCACCCTACCCTGGCCATTCCTCTGGGTCTTACCTTAGACAACTTTCATCTCCACCCTTCAGAAGAGTATGCAGGGGGTGGGGAAAAAAGGGGAAAGAAAACTCAGACATTCTGTCTCGGATGCAGTAATACTAAAGAGAAACGCAAAGTAACTCTCACCCTCCCTGACCAGAGTTCTCAGAACAGCATTCTGCTTCTCACCCTCCACTGTAACCATCCAGGGAAGGCATCTGACAGGCTTTAAGAGGAGTTCTAGTATGTGACTAACTTACCTCTCACGGCAATGAAAACCTTTATGAGTGTAGGAAGGAGTACATGTCTCTCTCTATATATAACTTTTATCTCAGACGTAGAAAATATCAACATATGAAATCCCACCCTTTTTATGCTGACAAGTGGATTTAGGTGAAGATTCTTACTTTTAAATTTACTGTGGTCTGGGGTATCTTGGCTTTCTTCGATCAGTATTTTGGCAGCCACATCCAGAGTAACGATCTTGGTTTTAGAGACAAGGAACAGCATGACGAACTTCTGGCTCATAATTCTCAGAGACTTGTCTTTTCTACTGTTTGCTGATGCTACAAAGGGAATGAAACAAAAGCATCAAAATGCACGATTTTCTACAAGAGACATTGTGCTTGCATTTGCCAGAACTATCTAACTCTCCCAGGAGACGGAAAGATCACCCTCTTTATAGACAGAAGCCTACTGGACACACATCCCAAAAGTCAGCTCATAAAGAAATAAGCTGGATTTTCTTGTGGCTCATAAAATTATTACTCTAGAATAGGCATAAACTCTGAAATGCATATTTGAAACCACTCTCAATGCTTTATACTTATATTTCATATAATAGAATCATATGTGGCAGTTTTCCTGAAGCAACTTCTTGGAAACATTAATGTAGGATAAAAAGACAGGGTAGGGATATGGAATTGTTTTTGGAACATCAACTCTCCTCTCAAAAGGCAAGAACTCCATTTTATTTCTCTTTGCCCACAATATCTAGACTACACCCTAAACATAGTTGGTGCCCACCTGTCCCATTTCTTTTCAGAAATATATGAATAAATACACTACACATAAATAGGCTGATTAGATGTGTGTTCCTGTGGAGGGCAGGCACACGTCCCCAACAGATGGCTGTCTTCTCTGGTTATTAGGATAAGTCTTGGCTCATGGGGTGGAATTAAAAGGCATGAGGCAGTGAATCTAATGAAAACCAGGCCCCCCTTTCTTTCTATTTCTGTTTCTTGTATTTGCAAGTGAAATGTGAGTGTGACACTTGTACTTCGTCATCTAAGCAACAGGGAGGAGGGTAAGAATGAAGAAGATCAATGACTAAAAGAAGAGGATAAATATGAGTTGGAAGGGAAGAACAATGCAGATATGAATCAAAATTTCTGCACCAAATGAAAGCAGGGGGTGTCTATCTTTCTTATCAACATTTTCTGCAAATGGGGTTCTTTTCTAAGTAGTCTACTCCAGTCTACAATTAGATAAAATTCTTTGAAACGATCACTTCTTCAAAGTAAATTTTACTTAATGTCTCACAAAAGGAAACAGCATGGGGCTGTCAATCTTAAAATGGGAGCGCCGTTAGCGATCGACAGTCCCAACATGCCAAACACTGGTGAACTGCCATGAGACAGGTTTCAAGTGAGGTCGAGTGGGCAGCCCAGTTGGGAGCCATCTGTCTCCCTTTCTCCAGTAGAGAGAATAAGGGGACATCTCCCTCCAGGGTTGTCAATCTGGCACTTCCCATCTTAGCAGTGAAACTCTTCAGAAGAGATCATTGCTGTCTCTCTGCCATTACTCATGAGGTGACAATGGACTTACAAGAGGGATAGTCGGGCTCAGAGAAATCCAGTAACTGTGGATCATGGGACTCTGGATAGCCATCTTTTTTACGTTCTCCGAATTTATAATCCATCAGGTCCAGCTCTTTCTGTTGGAGGTATGCCATCTGCTCTTCGTATTTCTGCTCCTCTCCCAGTCTCTGGAGGTTCCTCAGGGTTTGGGGCAGGCTGTGCCGGCCATGCCAGCCATACTGATTCTTGGCCACCCGGCTGACCAGATGCAGTGACTCCAGCACATTTACAATGTCATAGATACGCCTCCTCTCCACACCTGTTTGAAAAACAGAAGCCAACAGACTTCACGCAGATGAACGTTTTTTAGTATAACTTCCCTGAGGGCTTGGACTGTGCCTGTGAACTACTTTGCATGATGCCCAATGTAATACCCGGCAAGTGCAGATGCTCAATAAGTTCAACCTGTGAGGATGGAAGCAACAAATTATTTTTCCTTTTCCTTCTTGGGATCCAACCCTCAAAAAGATCTAGGATAAATCACATCAGGTGTGATTGCACCACTGTACTCCAGCCTAGGGCGACAGAGCAGGAGAGCAAGATACCATCTCTTAAGAAAAAAAGTATTGGCCAGGCACAGTGGCTCTGCCTGTAATCCTAGCACTCTGGTAGGCCGAGGTGAGAGGATCACTTGAACTCAGGAGTTCGAGACCAGCCTGAACAAGAGTGAGACTCCGTTTCTA
>CAUYSK010011451.1:0-25496 GCA_963575035.1 Avahi laniger | reverse complement strand
GGGGAGGGGAAGGGGAGAAAAAGAGTCTGCTTGGTGGAAACTAGTACTCTTGTCATGTCTGTCCCTTCCTCTGGGAGGCCACCTGATTAGATTGTCCAGGCATTGGAGTCATGCAGGTCACCCAGGACCCACTGGACCCCTGTGGCTCCTGAAGTCTGGGCTGGAGTTGGAAAATGTCTGTGTGGGAACAAGCAAGAAAAATCCTGAGGAGTTGATTCCCCCTGGGGAGGACAGAGACACATGGTGGATAGAGAAGAAATATGGCATCTGCCATCCTGGTTCAAGTTTGTGGTATGTGAAATGCCCCAGGGGAGCTGGGGGCCTGGTGCCCTTTCCACAATAGCTCCCAGCTCACTGGCAGCAGCAGCCTCTGGGCTCATGTGGGCAGAACATCTCTCTAGCATCTCAGGGACCACCAACTGTCACAGAGATGCAAGGCTGGGAGAAACAAACCGCTCCACCTAACCTTCTCACTGGACTCCAAGCCTCTCAGGGGTTGATCTCTGCTGATACCTTAATCCTTCCAGTTCTGCTCACAACTTCTTCCCATGGAGTCTCTGGGAGGTTCTGGCACCTTTCTCTCAGAATTATGTCCAATCCATGTTTGTTTTTTTTTTTTTTATCATATAAAACTTTTCCTTCTTTCCAAGATGATCTAGCAGCTGGTGCCTCTAGTCTGCCATCTTCCAGGCCTCCTATTTTGAACATTTTTAAACACAGCATAGCAGCTTCCCATCATTAAAGATGTATTCTAGTTTTTAAAGTCTATTGTCAGATATTAAGGAATATATATATATATATGGTGTTCATACACACACACACACACACACACACACACACTTTTGTCAAAAATCAAAATAGGGCAAAAGGATCATGCTTGAAAATAATTATTTGGTCATTATCTTCACAGAATTTGAAAGTACTATTGATGTGAGATGTCAAATTTTTAAGAAACATTGGGAACATTTTTTTTCCCCGCAGCCAATATTTTAAATTCAATATAATCCCTACATGGCCTGCCTCTCATGTGCTAGCTCATGCATCTGCTCCACTTGATGGGCATTGGTGACATTCCCAACCCACCGATCTATCACAACTGCTGTGTAGCTGTACAACTCATTGAAAATATAGTTAACGAGTGTTTCTCTTGAAACTTCTTGGTATGTGCTATGCATAATAATCCAAGACATATGCACATGGTGTAGTGGAAAGATGTGTTAGTTCAGATATCAATTCTATTGATACTTGACACTTGAGTCACTTTATTCCAAGTTCCAGTTTCCTATATTTAAATGTGGAGATAATGATAAAGTATATCTTGAAGAGTCGTGCAGCTCACAAAAACCATGCCTGCTATGTTGCCTTAATTCCATGACTTGTCCTGTATAAACCCTTGAGGAGGCCATGGCATCACCTGACAACAGACAGTCTAGAGATCCAGACAAAACAAAGGTAAAGGAAATCTACATTATTTGTCACCGGACCAGCATGATATTGATAAAAGGATCAAGCTATGCAGCATAATGAACACTATTTAATAACCAAAATCATGCTAGACATTAGGAAACCTGATCACCTCCACACTTCTTCCTTATTCATGTACTAAGCTTTCCCCATAATCCTCCCAAACCTGAGACCTAACTACATCTCATAATATTGATTTTTCTTTACATAGCATTAACAGAAGGTGTATGACTAATATCTTTCCACCCCTGAACATCCACTTCCTCTTTTTTAGTGATAATACCTCTATTTTCCCTTGGAGCACAATTCCCCTAAAGTATCCAATACCATTAAATGGCATCTGGCCTGTACCTCTGTATCTTTAATGCATCAATATATAGCAAAATCTTACATACTTTCAAAATGTGTGCATATATTTTTTTTAAACTGCATAATCTTGTGTATATGGTTTTTCTCATCCAATATTATTTGTCAAGGAAACATTAATTCATTTTGACTCATTTGTTTCTATTTTATTCCTTTTTATTGTCACTTAAGATTATACCAGAGTTTATTTTTCCAGCTCCTTATGAACAGGACATTTAGCATATTGCCCAATTTTCTCTCTTACCACTAACAAAGATGAGGGACACCTTTGTGTACACATGTGAGAGCTTCTCTAGGATAATCCACATAAGAGGGGAACTATTGAGTCTTACCCAATATGGGACCTTCGCCAATGTGAACACCTTCCACTTGATTGATACTGTCCAATGACTCACCTCACAAGCAGTCAATGAAAGCTCCTCTAATTCCAAAGCCTCATCAACACTTGATATTATTAGATTTTTACATTTTTACCATTCTGATGGGAAAAATTTTCACTATTTCATTTTGCATCGCCCTGCTCGTTAGAACAGTGTTCACCTTTATTCACCATGCTGATGTGCCCTTCTGCAAACTGACTGTTCATATTCTTTGTCAATTTTTCTGTTGATGCATTAGCTACTCATAATTAAAAAAGAAAAAGTATTCCCCAGTTGTTAAAAGTTGGGTTCTACATATATGGTGGATAAATCTTGTAAATTATGCTATTCAAATGTTCTTGAGCCTTAATATATATAACTCTATTTAATCTGTATGTTTCTGAGAAAGGTATGTTGAAATATCCTACCATGAGTATGGTTTTTTTTTTATTTTATATCTCCATGAATTCCTATTATGTTTTGAGACAGAGAGTGCAATTGAGCATGCACCCTTGAGCCTGAGAATGAGATGAAAGATTTCCTTGTTAGATGTATATCAGGTTCAGATCTCTGTCTTCCTGGTGAGTCCCTTTCTTAATGTTTTAATGATTCCTTTACCCCCGTTAAGAATTTTTGCCTTAAATTCTATTTTGTTTTGTATGTAGACTCTTTCAGTTTTTGCTTGCTGCATTTTTCAATATCTTTGTTTGCTGTTATGTTTATGGTGGGGCTCCTGTAAGAAGTATCTCTCTGAATTTCTAAAACTTCATTTGAGAATCTCTATCCTCTTAGTAGTAAGTATAATCATGTTCTCTTTATTGTTATTATATTTAGATTTATTTATACTACTTTTGATTTTTTTCTGTATTTTATGATTTTTATTACCTTTTTACTTCTTCCATTAGATTATTTGTTTGCATTCATTTTCATTCTTGTATTAGGATGCTATATATTTCATTTTTTCTTCTTTACTGATAATTCTGAAATTTTAACATCCACATTTGACTTAAAAATTGAAAGTTGTTTGGTGTGCTTTTTCTCCTCTCAGAGAACCCTAGATTTTTTTTTTTTTTTGAAGGTTATCACTGCTCATCTGGCTCCATATTCTATGATTATATGTACTTTTTAAAATGCCAATGCTTATAAATCCCTTAGTGTTTGTCATTGTCATGGTTAGTGTTGTTTGTAACCATGTTTCATTTACATTACCCCACATGATAATACATTTCCTGCTCATCAATTCCTTTTGCACCTTGTTCGCTCACCTGGTTCACTCTCTTTAATTTTGCTCTCCATTAATTTCAGTAAGGACACATGTGTGGCCATTTTTGTGTAAAATTGCCCTGCTTTTGCCCTTACTTTTGATTTTCAGTTCAGTTAGGCCTAGAAATCCATATTAACAGTTGACAGTTTTGCCTTTGAATACCTTTGAATATACTATTTTATAGTTTTCTGGTTCTTCTATTGCCCATGATTGATTTGCTGCCAAATTATTATTATTTTTAATCTTAAAGTGACTTGCTCTTTTTTTCTGATTGTTTTTAAAGATACTCCCTATCCCCCTTTTGTTCCTTGTCTGTGATCTCCGTTTGATAAGGACACATGTAGTTAAAACTGAAATTGATATCCTATGTAAATTCAAGAAAAATCTCAGCATTTTATTTTTAATGTGAACTCACAACTCTTCTTTCTAATCTCTCCATCTGTAAGTCCTTCAGAGGCTCTCCATGTCCAGGCCTGGTAACATAACTTTCATTTTCTTTTCTGTTTATCTCTTTGTGTTAAATTCTGTGAAATTTTCTCAAATTGTCTTCCAGTTCACTGACTGTCTCTTCGTCTGTATCTAATGTGATTGTTAACTCTTTTTATAGATTACTTTATTCAAATAAATGCTATTTTTTTATATTTGTCATTTTAGATAATCTTTTGAAAGTTATATCTTGATCCCCATAATTTTATGATTTAAAAATAAATATTGGTTCTATAATTTATCTCCTTAATATGCAAGTTCAGTATTTTTATAACCTCTTTCACTGGCTTTATTACCTGAATCATGGGGGACTAACTGACTTGTTTGCTCTCTCCATCGTCTCTCACACTTATTTGTGTGGCTCATCATTTTGCTTGCAAAGTTTTCTTCAATGGGGGCTGCTCTTTCTGTATAGGACCTAGATGCATTGCTATGTGGAAGTGTGGCAAACAGAACAGATTTATATTTAACTTTCCAGGACACTGGGAGTTTCACCAGTCTGGGACAAATAAGTTTTTATGTTAAATTTTCAGCATAAGTATCTCACACTATACTAATTGAGTAAATTTGGAATACAAAACAGTGTATGGTCAAGTTTGAAATGTGTTTCTGTTGTTACTTTTGTGGACTGTGAGATCAAATTGTTTCACTGTGATTGAGGGAACTACTTTTCCTGAATGCTAGCTTCATGCAGAGGTCCCCTTACCTCCTCTGGACCCGAAGTCGTATCTTTCATTCCCAAGAGGACTTTAACAGCTAAGCCTTACTTGTTATAGCCTATGTACGGATACTACCACCTTCTCTGACGCTCCCCTTTGTTTTCTGTAGCATTACAGGTATTACTTAATTTCCCTCTTTATTTTTGATACCTGAGCACTCTCCATTTACTCTCTCAAATTTATCTTTGTTTCTAAAGAGTGTTACTTTTTATGTTATCCAGACTAAGTGTTTTTTCTTCTTATTCCAGTCATTGGAAAGTTTGCATTTCCTCAGTCCACTATGTTGCTGGAAGTAGAAGCAGTTCTTTTCAATGTCTTTATACTTTTTGAATTAAGGACATATTTAATTAAAATTTAAGTAATAAATTTGGGAAGTGGTATTTTCTTATTAATTTCTAATTCCAACTCTGGTTAGAAATTATTAAAATGACTATTTTTATTTTTCTTTAACTGCATACCATTTAATACCCTAAATCTTTCTCTGATACTGAAAGTATTTCCATGATCTCATATATGCCATTTGTAACATCATTTCTCACTGTATAAAAAGAAAAGATTGAGAAAGCTATGTGAGAGATGGCTGCACGTGTTCTGAATCTTAGTAACTAGAATTTTTGTATAGTATTTCATATACTCTATCATTTAGTTTTTCTTCTAAAAATAATATATTACCAGAGCCCTGGGTCATTGAGATTTCTACTTAATCAAAATAAATTTTAATAGGAACTGGTAAGATAAATTATAATGCTTGGTTATGTTATACTTTTTAATGAGTTATTTCAATGAATCTTAAAATAATCTTAAAAGTAAATTTTCATGCTCTTACTATAAAATGCTCTAAGGATTCTTGTAGGAATATAATAAAATTATGTACCAAGTGGCTTACGGGTCATCTCTGCAGTTGTATTACTTAAGGTTTTCTTGGGATTGGTTCGTCAATTTTTATGTCATATGGATCTCTTCACTCTAAAAGTATTGTCCTTTTTTTCCATATGCTTTCTAGATGAGAATGCTGAAATCTTATTGACGAAGGATCAAGAATAAAATATATTTCTCCTTTTCCCCTTCTTGACACTCTTTTTTTAATCAAACCAATTTATTCTGTATATACAACATCGTTGCTATATTTCCAGTGATGTTTGTTGCCCATAGTTTATCTTGAAAATGGTTTTGGATATCATTGTGTTCTTTTTGGAGGACATTTTATTTGCAAGAATGGTAATGGTCTAAAACCTGAATAAATGCAACAAGAATCAATGTTCCTTATATTGCAACTCCCTTGCTAAGTAAAATAAAATAGAAATTACTGATAAGATACTAGAACGGATGTTTTCAGGTTTTTAGTAAAATATGAGTATTATTTATCTTTCTCTCTTTTGAATTGTCTTCATGGCAAGTTGTACTGCTGCAGGAGAATGGAGGTGGAGGGGTGAGGGCCCCACATAATAATCTTATCTGACCTTCTAAAAAAAATCCTTTCGGTATCTGATTAAGAAATTCAAGTACGATTTAACAGTATAGTGTGGAATGGCAGTTCTAAGAAAGAAGTAGGGGGACAAAAGAAAGTTATAGTTGAAAACATTTTTGAGAAGAGACTGGGTAGGAAAATCTCCTTGAGATCTTTCTGTCAACCATCTAGGTGTAGCCCTGTGCACAGCTGACCCAAACAAACATTCCTCTGAAACTTTACCTTTTGCCTTTTCCCCTTTGCCATAATTATTCCCCAGAATTGACTATTAAGGGAATAGAAACATTAATCCTCACAAATACAGAGAAACAAAAAATTAAAAAATCCTCAAAAAAGTATTCTAGGGAGGCTTAAGAGAATCCAAAAAATGTCCGTTTGAAGAAAATAGAGCAAGTGTAAGAGATGCACCTGAAGTGTAAGACCATCATGTTAAGAAAACATTTCACCTGTGTGGACTTCTTGTTTTCCCTGAAAATGGGTTTATAAAGACTAAGAAGGCATTTCTGGAAGTTTTGTTCCTCGAGATACAGTGGTGAGACTGTTGAGCTAGAATTGATACTTATGCCACTAATCAAAAAATGAAGGAGATTTGGAGAACTGGAGTGATATGTGATTATCTTTCCTTACCATATCACAAAGTAAGCCAGTTTCTTTTCTTCAAGCACCACTTAAATGTCGGGCTTATTTTTTAGAACTTTTTGTTTCAGTAGTAAAATTCTTAGAGATAATGACTTAGCAAGAGGTAAAATGGGACCCATATAATAGTTTTGTTGATAGTAATGGATAGTTTATATAATTCTTTTTTTTTTCCTGTTAAATATGCAACCTATGCCTTTGGAATTGCTTCAGCATTTACTGTTGGGAAAAAATGAAACTGAAAATAGGGACTATCTCTTTGATTCTTTGTTTTATGATATTCTTCTGGGAGCTGTGTGATTTAGGCGAGAGAGTGCAGGCTTTAACAGCCGACAAGCCAGATTTAGATCAAGTTCCTTAAAGCTCCTCTGAGCCTTGGTCTCCTGACCTGTAAATGTATTGTGATAACGGCACTGCAGTTTGGTAGTAGAGATCAGATGGACAATGCATGAGACAGAACTATTCTCGGTGTCGTATTCCCTTAATTTGCTAGCCATGTGCTGTCAGGGACTACATCCACTCTTGATTCTTTATAATATCTCTAACATCAAACGTAGTGCTTAATGTGTTGGATAAAAAATGAATAATAGTAATCCACCTTCTCCATGCACACTCAGAATCCACCTATTTGATCCCATTATTTTTCAAAAATCTTATTAAATTTCAATCATCTTTAATTCTCCTTCGGTTTGACTTGTCTGCCCTACTGTTCTCCCTTCCTATTGCACAATTCAACCTGCGAAATCCTTCTAAAGAACATATATAATCATGTTCCACCTCGATCCTAAGATAAAGTCCAGATTTCTTACACAGCTTCAAGGTCCAGTGGCATAGTTCCTATCTCATGCTCTCCTCTTCCACCACAGATTTCTTTGTGTTCTATTACCCATTACTCTGAATGTTCCCAGAACGTGGTAAGTGACCCAAGCTACATTATGTTAGTTAAGGTATATGCTAAGCTGCTATAACAAAAAGACCCCAGAATGAGGTGGTTTAAAAAAGGTAAGCATTTATTTCCCTTATGTAGCTGGATAGAGGTGAATGGGCCAAGGATAGTGGGATGAATGTGTCTTCCATGTCTGGACAGTTCTCACACTCAGGAGCAAGGAGGAAAGAGGTCCAGGCAAGTGGAAAGGGTTGGCACATGCATTTCTTCCCAGAAAGGCAAATCTCACTTCTCATATTCCTTTGGGCCAGAGCTTTGCCAAATGGCCACAACCAATTACAAGGCAATCTGGGAAATGTAATTTTTAGCTAGGTAGCCATGTCTATAGCTAAAACTCTAGAGTTCTGTTATTAAAGGAGGGAAATGGGTACTATAGACAATTAGCTCTGATCTTACGTGTTTTCATAATTCCTTCTTGCATCACTATTTTCCCAGAAGAGTAATTGTCAATTCATTTTATTCTGCTTTTCCCACTAAAGTCTAAAGTTGTTGAGGACAAGAACTATGTTTCATTCATCATTATGTCACTAATGCTGATCATCATCTCTGACATGTAGTAGCAGCTCAGTTAATTATTGTTAAATGGACAAATAACTCCAGAATCCATTTGGGTCACTTGAAGATATGTGGTGAAATAGCATTTTTTAAATAGCATAACTATGCTCTGATTTACAATTCCTTTTCTTTCATTTTTCTTGTATTTATTCTGAACTAACTGAGAATCCTACAGATAAAAGAAATAGTGGAGAAGATGTGAACATTCTCATAGGAAATTTCTCTAGAAAAAACAGTAGCAAGGCAAGTTTTGATTACAGCTGATCTGCCTAGCCCAGGCTATGGGGTAACTGCATAATGTATGAAATGAATTCTTTTGAAAGCCCCCCTTTTCCAGGGTTAAAAATAAAAATTTCCAATTATCTCTCTCAATGAAGTAAAAAGTTTTTTGCTATCTGAAGCTAGGACCTAAATAACAGATACTGAGGATTTTTTTTTTCTCCAAACCAGTCAATTAAGAGTTGTTTAAGGTGGGGCGTGGTGGGTCACACCTGTAATTCTAGTACTCTGGAAGGCCAAGGTGGGAGGATCGCTCAAGATCAGGAGTTCAAGACCAGCCTGAGCAAGAGTGAGACCCTGTCTCTACTAAAAATAGAAAGAAATTAGCTGGACAACTAAAAATATATAGAAAAAATTAGCTGGGCATGTTGGCGCATGCCTGTAGTCCCAGGTACTCGGGAGGCTGAGGTAGAAGGGTTGCTTAAGCTCAGGAGTTTGAGGTTACTGTAAGCTAGGCTAATGCCATGGCACTCTAGTCTAGGCAACAGAGTGAGACTTTGTTTCAAAAAAAAAAAAAAGAGTTGTCTAATAAGTTTCCCAGTGTCCACAGGTTGATGCAATGTCTCCCTAGACCCATTCCTCACACTCATGTACTCCAGAGGCTTAAATAATATGGGTCTAGGTTGGACCAAAGGACAGGGATAAAGATATCTTCAGAAAGATCCAGAAACTGAAGGGCAAACAGAAGGATGTCTGAAAATAGACCAGAAATGATTTCCCTCCTTCATTGACTTTAGGCCTCACCCTCCCTCGTGGAATGGTGTATCAGTATTAGGGTGGCCCTTCAGCTAATGTGTTTGGCATTAAAGAAATTAAAGATCAGAGCTCATGTTTCTTCTTCCATTCCTCAGATGGCGGAGTGCCTGAAACGTGGTAGAAGATGTTTTAAAATTAACTTTCAAAAAGTTTCTGGGTCAGGCACGGTGGTTCACGCCAGTAATCCTAGCACTCTGGAAGGCCAAGGTGGGAGGATCGTTTGAATTCAGGAGTTTGAGACCAGCTTGAGCAAGAATGAGACCCGGTCTCTACTAAAAAAAAAAAAAAAAGTTAGCTGGACAACTAAAAATATATAGAAAAAAATTAGCCGGGTGTAGTAGTGCATGTCTGTAGTCCCAGCTACCTAGGAGGCTGAGGCAGTAGGATCGCTTGAGCCCAGGATTTTGAGGTTGCTGTGAGCTAGGCTGACACCACTGCACTCTAGCCTGGACAACAAAGTGAGACTCTGTCTCAAAAATAAAAAAATAAAAAGTTTCTGAAATTCAAAACTCAATAAATTAATCTATGCTTATATATCCTCAAGTCTTGAATTTGATTTCAGGAGCCTGATTTCATTGGTTATCTACATATGTTTCTGACTTTAACAAGTGCAAGAATTCCCAGTAAAACACTATTTTGAGTATTCTTTCTTTGTTCAGAGCCTATTGAGTATCCATTGAGCAGCTATAGTAGGTCACTTCCTGGGCTACATATTCTAGGACAGTGTACCTCAAATTCTGTAGTAAACGACTATTTTTAAAATAATTTAGTCCGTTACAGATGAAAATGGAATGAAATAGAGTAAAATAAAATAAAAATGTTGTAGCCATGGCAATCGCTGTAGAAGCTTCTGAAAGCTGACTCAAGTTCTGAAGTTACCTTACTATAGACACATGCATCAAACAGTTCGTGGAGCACTGATCTAGGAGATATAAAAAGAAAAGTATTTCTCCTCTCGAGTGGCTCATGACTTGGTGAGAGACTTTGGCATAATTAATTTGTAAGTCAAGTAGATAATAATAATAAATGATTTATAACACTTAGAATGAAAGAAGAATGAGGATGAAAAATGGCAGCAAAATTGGAGGTTGGTTAAGCAAGATGTTATTAATAATGATTACTAATAATTCTTGATTGTTTATGATGTGCGAGGAACTATATTAAGTGATTTTTGCATGTAAGGTATAATTTAATTCTGAGCCATGCACAATGATATGGATACTATGAAATACAGTACCTTGCTCAAAACCCCTTGTCTCTGTCTCTCTCTATCTCTGTCTCTTTGTCGCCCCTTCTTTCCTCTCCTCCCCTTCCCCCCTTAGACACATTAGTAAGTAGTGGAGATTGGATTTGCACCTGGGTCTATCTGACTCAAACAGACCATTATTTTAACCTCTTTCCTTACTGTAATACTTTGAAGAAAAAAATCAAATTTTGAAATGAGAAGACTTTTCTAATGGGCTTAGCAAACAGAGGTATGAGTCAGTGAGTGAGTGGGCTTGGTGGGTGTAGACCAGTGTTCTGGAATGGGGACCCTAAGAATACAGTTTGAAGTTATCCTAAAGAAGTAAGAGATGCTCAGAAGGGGGAGAGAGTGATTAAATCTTCTGGAGCAGGGGCCAGTGTGCAGAGAGATCAGAGTTTGAAGGCTGAGAGCCCCAGTGAGATGTATCACAGCTGCAGGTGGGAGACTCAACTATGGCTGTAGCGTAAGTTATAGAAAGAGGGGGTGTGGGCATGGGCGCTTGGGAAGAAGCTACTACCAGCTAGTTAAGGGATAACTAGGTAAGGAAGAGTGGTTTTGGGCAGAAGATAGTACTCACATTAGGATTTTCTGGGTTTCAAATGTTGAGAAGGTGATTGTGTAAAGATGTCTACAAGGATTTGCTCGAGTCCCAAATCATATCAGACGCTGCTGGGTGCTGGCAATATCCATCTTGTGTCCTCAGGTTGTGTACAATCTAATTACATCCACCAAACCTTGGAGAATGTAGGTGTGACATCAGGAGTGAAGTCTTATCCTAAGACATACTGATCTTTAGAACCAGAATTTTAGAAGGCAGTCTGTGTGGATAAAAATACTCTCCCAATTAGCCTTGGGTCTACAAGCATACAGAACACTTTGTAGTCCTTAATTGTAAGCCATTCACTTTGGTCACAGTTTAAACTCTGTGATATTTCAACATCTCATCATCCCTATAATGTGTCGCAGGAGGACTCAGAATAAAATAGGTAGCAGGTGTTTTAGAATTTTGTACTTTGGTACAAAGCAGATAACAGATTGATACTTGTCATATTTGTCAAGGACAATGAGGACGTGTCATTTTATTTTAGGCCATGTTATATCTTATCAATTCTGACCTGCATCAAATTTTGCATGTGGTATGTGTGAGAGGGGTGTCTCAAGGGAGAGAGGGGAGGGTAAGGAAAGAAAACAACAGAAAGCCTTTTTCTTTTTTAATTTTCATAGGAATCTTGTCCTTGGCAAACAGTTATGAGAGATTTTCTCTTTTTATCTAAGATATTTTTCTTGAGAAAAGAAAAACCTTATACCACTAAGCCAGCATAATTCAAATTACCATTTGGAAAGCATAATTAGAACAGTATATTTGAAATCTTCTGAAATTTGGAATTACAATCTAGCCACTGAAAAATCTGAAGGCATTCAAACGGTTTTATTCTCTTTCAAGGACACTCGGCATAAGTTTTCACAGTTCAAAGGAAAGCTGCCACTATCTGCTTAATACCTTAATTATTTGTGGCACCTTATCTCGGTTATACCGATACACCGCTTTCTAAATCCTACTTGCCACGTTTTCCTTTCAGAATCACAAGTTGCTTTTATGACTGATACCCTGTAGTTGGGTCACTAATTTCCCAGAACTGCTTAATTTGGTTAGCCTGAGTTTATTTGTGATATTACCCCGAATGGTTTTAGTCTTGGCTAATTCTGTTTTATTTTGTTTTATTTCTGTTACAAGCAGGCATACAAAGAAATCAGATTATGGGGATGCTTCGACTAAGCTTTAATCTCCCTTCTGCTGCATGTTAGGTAGAGCTGCTTTATCAGTCTTCTCCAGTTAATCTCCAGTTTCCACTAAACTGCGTTAATAAACATAGCACCAAGAAGCCAGTCCTTCAGGAGGAAAGCCCAGAGCTTCTTGACTTAAGCCCTTGTTTATTATTCACTTCTCCTTCCTCCTTGTTTTAAGGTGGAACTCTTGCATCCATACATGGGTCTGGAACAGCCACTGACAGATGAAGGGAAAGAAATCAAAATGACCACTGGTCCCCATGGTCTCTGAGTATGTGACATACAAGTTTGCTTCTGATTTCTGCGGCAAGAGTTTGGAAATGTGGCTGACGTCTTTGAAATTTATTCTTTTAATTTTTTTTACTTTTTTTTTAAATTCAGGATATTATGGGGGTACAAACATTTTGGTTACATAAAGTGCATTTGGCTCGCTCAAGCCAGGGCCTGAAATTTAATACTCTGAAGTGGCCACACTGCTCAGAAGACCTTTCCATAATGATGAATGGCCTGTATCTGTGCTGTGATGTACGGCGGCTACCAGGCGTGTGTGGCTATGGAACCCTGCAGATGGGGCTTGTGTGATGGAGCAACTGCAGTTTTTTATTTTGATTTTAATTAATTTAAATTGAAAAAGTCGTTTATGACTAGCAGCTATGATATTAGGGAAGTGCAGTTCTGAAGAGCGTTCATCTCGGGGAGGGGCAGCATAGTGTCGTGAAAATCCAGCCTCTTTCCTTGTTATCTCTGGGCTCTGAGGCATGTTACATGTTACGTAGGTCTCTGGGCCTCAGTTTCCCCACTAGAAAAAGTCCAAGAAACAACATCTCCTTGCATGAGACATTAAGCTTTCTGAGTCTGTTACCTCATTTATAAAATGAAGACAATAATGCCTGCCCTTCCTATTTTAGGAGATTTCCAAGCTCTGAAACTGTTACCTCCTAAATGTTTCTCGAGTCTGTTTCCTTTTTTTCTCCAAGAACAATAGTCTCATCTCTCCTGTGGGTGACACAGCAGCTTCCTAACAGGTCTCCACGCTCCTCCTCAAATAAGGACTTTGCATCATGACTTGAATTTTGACGTTTGACTATCCTCCGTCACCTAAAGAATCAGATCTATACCCCTCAGAAGGGCAACCCAGGACAGACCATGCCCTGGCTCTCATTTAAGCATCCATTTCTTACTTACATTTTTCCTTCTCCAAACTTAATCCCAGGCTTCCCCAGACTTCTTGCCATTCCCCTCCCACGTGCCCATGCCGTGCTGTGGCTCCGCTGCGTGGCTTTGCTGTCCTGGTGCCTACAATGTTCTCGTTCTCTCCACCACCATCCCACCCCATCTCTGGGATGACTAATTTTTCTTATGCCCTCCCTCTCCTCGGCTGCACCCTTCCCCCAAGTTCTAAATTGACTTTTCATTATTTTAGCTCAACTTAAGCAAAACAACCTCAGAAAACCTTCCCCGACCATGACTTTCCCTAGCCTCCTTCCCAAGCCAGGGTGTGTCCCAGCCTCATCCGGGTGCACATCTTTTGCTGAACACACACTGCCGTTGGGGTTCTTCGCCTCCTTCTGTGTGTCTCCCCCACTAGACCAAAACCTCCTCGAAACAAAGCATATGCCTCACTTGTTTTGTAAGCCAAACACCTGTTAGTTACAGCTCTGAGATGGTCCCAGGATCCCATGGAATAGTGTAGGCGAAAGCATTTTCAACATGGCACAGTACTGCCAGCGCACAAGGTAGGAAGGTTTTAATTAAATTTTTCTGCTGACGTGGTGTCTATGCCATGCTGACCTGCTTTATGACAAGCGAAGGGCTTATACCCTGTGGTTCGAGCTGTCTGGATGTTTCTCACCATGTGGACCAGACAACTCCATCTCAGACAGGGTGTTTCTTCTCCCCTCTGTATTCTCACTTGCTAGTTTATTGCCTGTGGCTGCAAGCACTCTCCTGACTGACCACTCTTATAAATGCTGTAATCCTCAGACCAGGCTGTCTTCCTCATTAATGCTATGTATTATACTTATGCCCCCCTCATGCCAAGTGGCTTTGAATTCCTTAAGGAAGACAGAGTTGAATGCGTCAAATGAGCTAGGATCCTCTGCTTCCCAGAGACCATGTGGTTACTAACCAGAAAAGAGTCTTCTGGAGAATTATCCTAGAGTTCTCAGCCATCCTTGGGCTGAGGTTAGGCAGCTTCACAGGCACTCTAGACCAGGAGTTTGCAATGTATGGCTCTTAGGACAAATCTAACCCACTGCCCTCTATACCTGTGTGTGTAAATAAAGTTTTATTTAAACACAGTCATGCTCCTTTGTTTATGTATTGCCTATGGATACTTTCACTCTACACCAGCAGAGTTGACTAGTTGTACCGGAGACTGTATGGCTTGCAAGGCCTAAAATATTTACTAAAATATTTAGTAATTTTATTACTAAAATAATTAATGTGACTCTTAACAGAAAAAAAAATTGCTAACCTCTGGTCTGAAGCAGGATTTCTTAACCTCAGAACTATTGCAAGTGGGTACAGGAGAATTCTTTGATATGGGAGGGGGGTGCTGCTGTCCTGTATGATGTGTGATATTTGGCAGCATCCCCGCCCTCTACCTGCTAGATGCCAGGAGCACCACCTCCCCATTTTTGACAACCAGAAATTTCTCTAGACGTTGTCAAATGTCCCCTGGGGAACAAAATCACTTTCACACGAGAACCACTGCTGGAAAAAAGTAGTCCCAAATATATTTTCAAAGATAGCAACAGCAAGTCAATTATTAAATAACATGATGTCAGGTGTGCCAACTACTTCTTTTCCTTTGGCATAAATTTCACTGACCTTAGTGCAACACTGTTCCACCTGTGTGGGCAGGAGGAGGTATCATGTTCAGATTTTTTTGGCTGATTCCTATTATTCTCCTTCCACCAGAAGTTCAAGGCAAGCAGTTTACGCAGAGTGGCAGTAGGGCCACAGGGGTGTTGAGCGCTGCCTCAGGCATCTGGCAGAACCACGCTTAAATCTGAGCCTTGCCAACACACGAGCTCTGTGAATGTGGGCACGCCATTTTGTTTCTTTGAGCCTGAATTTTCTCTTTTGTAATATGTTAGAATTAAGTGAGATCACGTTCTTATAAAGCACTTAAGACAGCGTCTGTCATGTAGTAAGTGCTTATGGGACATCAATGATGAGGGTGGTGGTGGCGGAGATGGGAGGTGGGGGAGGAGGAAAGAAGAAACCGGTATTCACAACACAGGCTGTGGAGCGATAGAAGTATTAAAATCATAATGTGTTAGGGTTGAAAAAACATTCAAGGAACCTCAGGTGTTGAAATCCCTACCATGCCCTGAAGCGCTTGCAGGGCTTACATCCCCTGGAAGACACGAACTAGATCTTTTGGTGAAAGACACAGTCCGATTCTTCTAGAGACCAAATAATATTTACATAACAGGAAATTATATAAGAAGAATTCAAAATACTGAATATTAATTGTGCTAATAGAACATAAACATCGCACATTTAAAGCCTCAAAGTCATTGGAGGTTGCTACTTAGTTAACTAAACAGTGCTAAAATATATTTGCAGAAAATCTGTGATCTTTTCCATGTATCCGTGATGGCTAAAGTGACAGTTCTTAGTTATTTTGGACAACTGTTGCTTTTATTTCCCAGAATCTAGTCACCTACATCTGTCTCCCCCTGGGAAACTCCTCCTTCCCCATCCGAATCCATGTAGTTTTAGTGGAGCTGACTCTAATTTCAATTCTAAGCGAAAGTACATGACCTCAGTCCTGAGCCATCCCACACAGCCTCTGGGTGACTGAGTGCAGAATGGTTGCACAGCCCAGGTAGAACCAATGGATTCTTATGGATTTCTAGAGAAAAAGAATCTCTCTCTTATCTTTTAGTCCTGAAACATGAGAGGTTGTAGAGGCTGGAGTGGCCACCTCCATCTTGCTAGTATGTGAGGTTTGTGTCTGAAATTGCAAAGTCAAAGGCAGAAACGAAAAAATATGAGAAACACTGACCCTTTGTGATACTGTGTGCCCTGAATCCACCAAAGCCTGAAAGTAATTGGACACTGAGATACAGACATTATATGAAGCAAATTTTTTTCTTATTGCTTTAGCACTTGAAAGAACAAAGTCCTAAGCATTGTAGCAGTCTTGGGAGTTAAGAGGGGTCCTCTGCCACTCAGAGGGGTCATTTCTTAAGATGAGCCTCTTACCTCCTGTACTTTTCTTTATGGAAAATGCCATGAGAGAATTAATGCTATGTTAGAATCTTAGTTGACAAGAAAGTTTATGTATTAGAGACTTAAAACTAGTTGTATATTTGGATAATGTTATATTAACTAACAATAGCTAAATATTAATATAATAAAATACAATGTATTAACATATATAATATACATATTAACTAATAATATCAAACCTTTTATTTTTTACTATGAAAGATTTATACAAAATCAAAAGTAGAACAATACAATAAACTCCCATATGTGCATCAACATGCTTTCAACAGTTATTGGAATTTTTGCCACATTTGATTTGTCTTTGTTTAATTCCCTAGTTAAGCATTTAAGAGAAAATCCCAGACATTGCACTTTTTCTTTCCTGAATGGTTCAGTGTGCTGCTCTAAGAATTAAGAATGTTCTCATACATGACGGACACTGCATTATCACATTTAACAGAGAAAATATTCAGTCCGTTATCAAATTTCCCTGTTTGGCTAAAAAAGTAGCTCTGCAGTATCAAGTTTAAATAAGTTGTATTTATCGAGCATATATTATGTGCCAGACATTGTCTGGGCATTTTATAAGTGATATCATAACAACTTCTAAAGATAAGAGATGTTTGGTGACTTCCCTAAGAACTATTACATTAACCTTAATATCCTCAGCCCTCATCTGCTAACACCACCACCTCATTTATTCCTAAACTTTTATTTGTAAAATTTTTCTTCTTTAATTCCTTAAAAATTATGACACAATGGGATTACTCTGTTTCTCATATATATATATATATATATGTGTGTGTGTGTGTGTGTGTGTGTGTGTGTGTGTGTATTCCTTTTTGGTGTGAAATTGACCAAATGTTTTATAAATCTGTAAAGAATGTAAGTATATTAATTTTCAGGGGAAAAACGTACCCTTGGTGGAGATTTTAAATTTAAAGCAAACTACTTTTAGGAACATATTTTGCAATATGTTCCTTCTATATCTAGGAATGTGAGGGTGCCCTAAATCCTTCGTTGGCTTCTTCTTGCCTTCTGTATTTTTAGTTGCACAGGGTGCGATATTCAGCACAGGCTGAAGCTGATCTTTCTTCCTTACCTGCTTCCTAAGTACAACCTCAAACTCTGGGATAATGCTTTCCTTTCTGTCATCTCCCCAAGTCTCCAAACCTCCTTCCTGCCCTTGTTTCTTTTCCACTGACGAATGACCCTGTACCAAGGGAGCTTGTACCTGTTTTTTGTTCTATGCTGTCTCTAAACGATATCTCAAAACTAATCAAAGCCACTGGGGAAACAAGCAGAGAAGGTTGTCATGCCTGGAAATTCAGGAGTTCCATATTCACTTATAAAAAGGACAATGAATGCTTGTAACATTTTGGTAGAAATAAAGAATTGTTCAGGGAAATCTTGAATGCATTCCACATGAATGCCTGAAATGGTTTAAATGACCTGGTTTGGATGCAGTAGGGAAGTTTTAACTCTCCACCTTGGAATATCTGTGTTGTTAAGGTGAGGGAGTTTGTTAGCAACAATAGGGAAAGAGGGACTCTGTACCCTACACATTCTATTCGGTTGATAATGCATTATGTTCTGTTCAGAAGCTATTGTGTGTCGCAAAGGCATCAACTAGAGTCGAAATGCTGCATTTCCTGATGGAGAATGAATAAGTGCGTCGTCAAGTTGACTTTTTGCACGTTTATTCTCAGCCTTTTTCTCTGGCTTGGGATGCAACACACACAGGCAGTATAAGCAGCTATGAATACTTTATAAATCAATGAACTATTTGGCTCTGAGGTGCTGAACAAAAAGGAAGCGGTGAGGGCCTAGTAGGGGTGAAATGTAATCATTCAAGGCGTGCTGAATTTTGAACGTACTAACTTACCTGAAGGTGGCAAAGTTGAAACCAACTAAAAGAGTGTTTCATGTCCTCTGCGCTGTTCCAGCTCATGAAGATTCAGCACCGGGGGCAGAATTTACTACACCTCATTGGAACTGCTCAGCCAGACTCATTTCTGCTGCTTCTGTTCACACTATTCCTTCCAGTAAAATGACCCTGGGGAAACCGGTGATTTTCCATTGTGACATCAAAGTCTCTGTGAACAATTTCTATTAAAGAGAATATAAAAACAAGGCTGGGTTTTAAAGTCCTAAGACATGATGAGAAAATACAGGGGATTATAATAGGAGACACATCATGGGATGAAGAAGAAACTCAAATTTGGAAGTGGAAGTAATTCTTTATTTTTCTCTCTTAGCTTTGGTCAGTAGAGAGCTCAGAGCCAATTTTTCCCCCTAAATATATTTCACTGTTTCATCTACTTCCTTGACTTCATGCTATTATTTAGTGTATTTCTTTTTGATGCTCAACTTTATTACTCTTAAAATATTTTTCATTTTTTATTTGTTTTATCCCTTCATCTACAGTCTCTGGGACTCTGAGATCATACAGATCTGGACAGGAATCCAAGCTTTCCTACTCAAAACTGTACAATTCTGCACGGATTCATTCATAATCCATTCATTTTTTCACCTATTCATTAATTTATTCTGCTGATATTTATTGAGTGATAACTAAGTCCTACATCATGTGCAAGTAATGGGACTACATTGGTTAACAAAACTGATTAAGGTCTCTGTTCTTGGAATTTATGGCTCATTGGGGAGGCAAGCATTAATCAAACACACATACTGAGGTGTATAAACTGAGATAAGTTTTCTAAAAAAGAGAAAAAAAATGGTATATCAGTTAGTCATGTGAAAAGTTACATCCCAAGAGCCTGACCACACTGGAGTATGGAATTGCTTGACCTCTTTGAGTCTCCATTTCCTCATCCATAAAGAGGGAAAAATAATAGTAACTATAATATCAGTTTGTTGTGAGGATTAAATATGATACTATAAAAAAGTGCTTAGAGTGTCTGGAAAATAGTAGCACCTCATCAATTTAAATATTTGTTACCATTCTGATTTTGATTATATCCTACTAATACAATCTTAAAGCAATGAGAATGGGATAAACATAATCTTTTTAGAGTCTGAGGCACATTTTAGGTTATGTAGTTCAGGATAGGTGGGCTTCATGGTCTGGCAAACACTCTCAAACACCACAGTGTTTTATATATGTGCATTTATTTTAAGGATGATGATCTCTAGGTTATACCAAAATCTTGTTTGTTTTAAAGTCTATAACTCGAAACGAGTTAAGAATCACTAACTATTAAGCCCTTCACCAGACAGATAAGAAAACTAAGAACCATTCTTCAATAATGTTTTATAAACTTCTCCGTGAAGCTCCTTCTCTCTCTCTCTCTCTCTAAAATTTTTTTTAGTTACATTACGGCTTTTTTATTGTTGTGAATTAGATCTTTTGGGGATTTCCATAGTATTCCTACTGACATTACTGAAAGTTGGTTTCTGTACCAAGTTGTTGTTATTTACCAAATAATCTTATCAACTCTTATTGCTACTAGATGGAAGCTCTCCAGTATGGTGCAGAATAGGACTGTGACGGTGTATATCTTTGCTTTATTCCTAAAATTTACTGAGAATTCTCCTCTAACCATCAGAATTTTATTATTTCAAGCAACAAAACCCATTTCTGACTCCTTAAGGAGAATGTAAGCTCTGCAGGGCAGAAATTTTCATGTTTTGTGCATTACTGTTTGAGTTTCTGCCGAACAATGTCTGGAATGTTGAAGACACTCAATAAAAATTTGTTGAATACAAAGGGGAGACAAAAATCAAGAGTAGAGATTGAAACCTAGAAGTAAGTTAGTCTGAAAGTATGTGTTTGTATATAGTTCTTAATTAGTCTGGATGTGGGCAACCTAAAATGACATTCGGTGCAAATTGGTAGACTGACCTCTTAGCTGTATTAAGGAAGCGGACCTTGAAGATGGCAGGATTTCATGGATCTCAGTAACCAAACTACAATGCACAATCCCAGTTCATTCAGGACTTTGGAGTAGATCATTTATATTTCACGTCATACATATTCCACCTTAATACACTGGATGCCTTGCCATCACTATCCGCAAACCATGACATCAAGGAAGGGAACTTGACTGAGATTTTTAGCCATACAAGTGGGCAATGTGTTTGTATTACTTTCCTTGTGCTACTTGTCAGTGATCTTGAAAATCAGTACAACCCAGGTCCAAAGCCAAGCCCCTTCCCTCCAAATTTCAGAGTGAAGCTGTTGGTTACCAAGGTGTATATCTTGAAGCAAATATTATAGCCTCCTCTTCATGAGTTTCAGGAAAAATGGTTTAATATGTTTCACTTAGATACAATAAGAAGCTGAATGCTTACAACTGCTGGTGCAGTTCCTGACACCTAAGAGGTGCCTAAACTGTTGTTAAGGGTGTGGCTGTGTTTCGTCTTTTACCTGGCTCTTTGGTTCATGTGTAGAACTATGATGGCTGAAAGGCATTCATGAAAGTGGGAATAGGCATAAAAATGGTTGTAGAGGGGTGGACACTGTAACGTTTGTGATCCAAATAATGAAAATGAAATTTTAGACCATTCCCATGTTATTAGGAAATAATACCTTATACACATAACCATGCAAAAGAGGGCACAAATTCAGTTACTGCTTATATACATACTTCCCTATGGAAATATTGCAGAGTACTATTTACCTGTCAAATAAGATGCTCTAAAGACTAGCAAACTTTAGTACACAATTTTGAAATATACCATCAAGAAGCAGTTCAATGTCAAATGTCATAGTTTCTCCCAGAGACCACTGAAAGTAATCTTTTAATCTTCCTTACTACATTGGAAGGGAAGGATATAAAAACAGAAACATCTGTATTTAAGTCATCCAAATATTTAATATTAACCCAATGAAATATACATAAATGTACCCATACCACACTGGGATAAGTGAAATCTACTTTAAGATTTATTTTATTAATAATTAACCTTAATGTTTACCTTTCAAAGTAGAACTATAATTCCCTTAGTCTCTCTTTAGCTTTGTGGAGTTTATTTTTTTAATCTAAGTACATTAATAATTTTCACTAGGCATAAATAAATATTCCATCTAGACCTTACTCTAACTGTAAAATAAAACTTTTATGACATTATAGGCAAAAAATAATAATACATTTACATCCATTTGTAGAGTAACATGAAATCTAGATCATTGAAAAATACTGCATGATCTTTTTGGAATATTTGATTTTTTTAAAGTCTATATTAATGCTGTCCAAAAGAAACATAATGCAAATCTATATGTAATTTTATACAGGGTGTCCCAAAAGTTGCCATACATAGCAAAAATGGGAAATTATAGCTAAATGTACCTTTATTTACAAAATATTCATTACAAAATTTTTCCTTTGTATGGAGACTTTTGAGACACCCTGTATTTTCTCGTAGCTATATTTATGTTTTAAAAGTAAATAATTTAAAAAATATATTTTATATAACCCAGTATATTCAAAATATTATTATCTCAACCATAATCAAAATAAAAATTATTAATGAAGTATTCTACATTCTTTTTTTCATACTAAGTCTTCAAAATTCTGGGTATCTTTTATATTTAGAACACACCTAAGTTGCTCTAGCCACATTTCAATTGCTCAATAGCCACACATGGCTGGCTACCAAGTTGGATAGGGCAAGTTTATGCACAGTCACAAAACAGCTTAACTCTACCTGCCCTGAAGAGTATCAGAGAGCTTTCAGAGGGGTATCTATCACCTTTCGCTGATCAAAATTTCTTTTTTTTTATACTTCAGAATATGGGGGTACAAACGTTTTGATTACATTTTGCTTTTGTACAGTTCGAGTCAGAATTATAATGTGCCCATCACCAAGGTAGTGTGCATTGTACCTGTTAAGTGTAAATTTACATGCCGCCTCCTCCCCCTCCCACTTGCTTGGTTTCCATAGAGTTTTACTACCATATGTGCACATGGGTGTTGATTGATTAGTTCCAATTTAATAGTGAGTACATATGGTATTTGTTTTTCCATTCTTGTGATACTGCGCTTAGAAGAATGGTCTCTAGTTCCATCCAGGTTATTACAAAAGGTATTAGTTCACCATTTTTTTTTTATGGCTGCATATACATATATCATATTTTATTAATCCATTCATATATTGATGGGCATTTGGGTTGATTCCACATCTTTGCGATTGTGAATTGTACTGCAATAAACACTTGAGTGCCTGTGTCTTTTTGATAAAAATTACTCTTTTTTCTTTGGGTAAATACCCAATAGCAGGATCGTTGAATCAACTGATAGATCTACTTTTAGTTCTTTGATGTATCTCCATACTATTTTCCATAAAGGTTGTACTATTTTGCAGTTCAACTGTGTTGTTCCCTTCTCTCTACATCCATGCCAGCATTTGCTGTTTTGGGACTTTTTGATAAAAGTCATTCTCACTGGAATTAGGTGATAGCTCATTGTGATTTTGGTTTGCATTTCCCTGATGATTAGAGACTTTGAGGATTTTTTCATGTTTTTGTTGGCCATTAGTCTATCTTCTTTCGAAAAGCTTCTGTTCATGTCTTTTTTCCATTTTTTTAAATGATTTATTTCAGAGTACTATGGGGTACAAATGCTTTGGTTACATAAATTGCCTTTGCACTGCCCAACAAATATGCCCAGCTCCCAGAGAGCACACACCTTATCCATTAGGTGTGAATTTACCTATCCCCTCCCCCCGTACCTACCTGATACCCTATGAATGTTATTTCCCATACGTGCACATTAATGTTGATCAATTAGTGCCACTTTAATGGGGAGTATATGTGGTGTTTGTTTTTCAATTTTTATGATACTTCACTTTGAAGAATGGGCTCCAGCTCCATCCATAGGTAGTTCATCAATTTTTATGACTAAGTAATATTCCATGGTATACATATACCACATTTTGTTAATCCACCCATGCATTGATGGGTGCTTGGGTTGTTTCCACATGCATTTTTTTCCCTTGGGTAGATACCAGTAGTGGGATTGCTGGATCAAATGGAACTGCTACTTTTAGTTCTTTGAGGTACCTCCACACTATTAATACTTTCCATAGAGCTTGTACTAGTTTGCAATCCAACCAGCAGTGTATGAATATTCCTGCCTCTCTGCATCCATGCCAACATGTTGTTTTGGGACTTTTTGATAAAAGCCATTCTCACTGGAGTTATGTGATATCTCATTGTGGTTTTGATTTTCATTTCCCTGATGATTAGAGATGTTGAGAATTTTTTCATGTTTTTTGGCCATTATCTTCTTTTGAAAAGTTTCTGTTCATGTCATTTGTCCACTTTTGTATAGAGTTATTTTCTTGCTGATTTGCCTGAGTTCTGTGTACATTCTGGTTATCAGCCCTTTATCAGATGTATAGCATGCAAACATTTTCTCCCATTCTGTAGGTTGTCTATTCACTCTATTGAATGTTTCCTTGGCTGTATACAGGTTTTTAGTTTAATCAAATCCAATTTGTTAATTTTTGTTGTTGCTGTGATTGTCTTTGGGGTCTTTTTCATAAATTATTTGCCTAAGCCAATATCTAGACGAGTTTTTCCAACATTTTCTTCTAGAATTCTTTTAGTTATGTGTCTTAGGTTTAAGTCCATTATCCTTCATGAATCGATTTTTGTGAGGGGTGAGAAGTGAGGATCCTATTTCAGTCTTCTATATGTCCAATTTTCCCAGCACCATTTATTGAACAGGGATTCTTTTTCCCAGGATATTTTTTGTCTGCTTTGTTGAAGATCACACGACAATATGAGGATGGTTTTATATCTGGGTTCTCTCTTCTGATCCATAGGTCTATTTCTCTGTTTTTGTGCCAGTACCATGCTGTTTTGGTTACTTTAGCCTTGTAATTAGCTTGAGTTCTGGTAAAGTGATGCCTCCTGATTTGTTCTTATTGCTGAAGGTTGCTTTGGCTATTTGGGGTCCTTTCTGGTTCCATACGAAGCATAGAACTGTTTTTTTCAGACCTGAAAAATATGGTGTTGGTATGTTAGTGGGGATTGCATTGAATCTGTAGACCACTTTGGGTAATATAGACATTTTAACAATGTTGATTCTGGTGACCCATGAGCGTGGTATGTTTTTTCATTTGTTCATATCCTCTGCAGTTTCCTTCCTCAGTGTTTTACAGTTCTGCCTGTAGATGCCTTTCACCTCCTTAAATATTTTACTTTTTTTGTTGCTATTGTGGAAGGTATTGAGTCTTTGATTTGATTCTCAGCTTGACTGTTGGCGTATATGAGAGCTATTGATTTGTATACATTGGTTTTGTAACCTGAAACTTTGCTGAATTTGTGTATCAATTCCAGAAGTCTCTTGGCAGAAACTTTGGGGTTTTCTAGATATAAGATCATATTGTCAGCAAAAAGCAACAGTTTGACCTCTTCTTTCCCCATTTGCATAACCTTGATTTCCTTCTCTTGTCTTATTGCTCTGGCTAGGAATTCCAGCACTATGTCGAATAGAAGTGGTGATAGTAGGCAATTGTATCTGGTTCCAGTTCTAAGCAGGAATGCTTTCAGTTTTTCCCTGTTCAGTATGATATTAGCTATGGGTTTGTCATATATATAGCTTTTATAATTTTGAGGTATGTCCCATGTATGCCTATTTTGTTAAGCGTTCTTATCATAAAAGGGTGCTGGATTTTGTCAAATGCTTTTTCTAAATCTATTGAGAGGATCATATGGTTTTTGTTTTTGCTTCTATTTATGTTGTGAATTACATTTATAGATTTGCATATGTTGAACCATTCTTGCATCTCTGGTATGAAGCCTACTTGTTCATGGGGATTATTTTTTTGATGTGAAGCTGAATTTGCTTTGCTAGGATTTTTATTGAGAATTTTTGCATCTATATTTATAAGGGAGATTGGTCTGTAGTTTCCTGTTTTTGTTGGGTCTTTTCCTGGCTCTGGTATCAAGGTGATATTGGCTTCATAGAA
>CAUYSK010011449.1:0-24810 GCA_963575035.1 Avahi laniger | reverse complement strand
CTCAAATCTCAAACTCCTGGGCTCAAGCAATTTTCCTGCCTCAGCCTCCCAACTAGCTTGGACTACAGATGTGCACCACAATGCCTGGTTAATTTTTCTATTTTTTGTAGAGACAGGGTTTGACTCTTGTTCATGCTGATCTCAAACTCCTGGCCTCAAGTAATCCTCCTACCTCGGTTTCCCACAGTGCTAAGAATTACAGGCATGAGCCACTGTGCCTGGCCAGTAACTAATATTTTAAAAGCAGTTGGAATAGTAGAGACTGTCTGCAGTTTGCTTTTTTAATGCCTCCTTCTCAAATTTCAAAGGGCTAGCTAGAATATTTTTGAATATGTGTATATTTACTTATTTCCTATTCCAATATTTCAGTTATGAGATGCACTTCTTTTATGTCCCAGCTTATGTTGGTTTATCCCTTTAAGAAACTCAATCTAAACTGGTACCGTTCTCATGTTTACTTTAAGACTGATAAAAAAAAAACTCAGGAAATTTGAAAGTACTTGAAAAAGTTTTCTCATTTTATATCATCATAATTGTGTTTTTCTACATCCTTTTAAACAATATGGTATTTTGTGCAGGAAGACTTTTCAGTGAAAAATAGTAATGTAAATGAAATAGTTGTGAGTTTGAAATTATGTGGACATAATGTAGCAGATTAGGAATTTATTTTTTTTTATATCTAGAAGTTGTTTCATACTTTTTTCAAATTTTAGAGTTTGAATAGATATGGAATTATTTGGACCAATATTTACATTTATATAAACTGAGCCACAGAGATGTTGAGAGATGTGGCCAAAATCATTCAGGTACATCTTGCATGTTCGTATGGTGCCAATGAATAAGAAAAAAAAAAAAAAAATTCTAAAATGTAGCATGTTTTACCACAAAGAGGATTAGCTATTATTAGATTTTAATTTAGATATTTGACCTGTTCTGATATGACTATCTTTTCATCAATTCTGACAGAATTCCTAACTTCATGTATATATTCATATATCTTTTTTCAAGATAATGTCATATTTCACTTTCCTAAAGTTTTAGCTGGAAAAAATCTTCTTGACTCACATAAAGATACAGGTAAAAAAAAAAAAAAGAAAAAAGTCTCATAAATTTGATGAATCTACAAAATTTCCAAACAAATAGCTCAACTTTAGAAAGTTCAATAAGAGTGAAATAGACACAGTGCAAAAAATTAAAACCTTATTTTTCTATACTTGCTTTTCTGTTCACTTATATTCATCTTTTTGTTGTTTTTCTTTTTTATAATATAGAAAATTCATTCTAACTGATATACATAGGTGTAATCATAGATGTAATCACAAAAAAATCTTACTCCTTTTCTACTTTATCTCCTTACATTTTGCTTTATAGACAATATGATATATATTTCATAATTCCACCCAAATAGGGATATTCCTGGTTACTGCACTTTCTTTTTTCTCATCTTCCATAAAATTACCTTCAGACATAAAGTTCAAGTAAAAGAATCTTGGATTTGGGTTTAAGAAACATGAGTCGAATTATAGCTGTTATGACTTTTTATAAGCAAATTACCTCTGAATCTGTGTTTATTCGTATGTATGAAAACATTATAGTGTCTATCATGTCCTCTTCAGATGTTCACAGCAAATAAAATGACTTCAAAAATATAAGGTGGTTAATATATATTATATTCAGAAAATAATCTTCCAATTACTAGACATTTCTTAGGAGATAAAATTAATAATCACTCTCACTGTGTAACTAAATACAAGACATATCCAAGGTTATCCCAGGAGTATGTTAAAAGCAACAATATCTGAAGCATTTGTCTGGCTTTCCCTTGGATATTAGCTATATGTCATAAGCCACTTATATTAACTTAAGGATAAGTACTTTCAAATGAGAATGAAGTAAATGAGTCAACAAGGAATTAAAAAGAATATCATATGATGATGAGATTTAAAACATTAAGTAACGACGAGAGGGTGATAACGTAAATCTACTAGTTGATTTCTAGGTAGGTCATGTATAAAAGCACTAGAGAGAGACAAATCTCCGTGCAATGACATGAAACAAAGAAGGGAGAACATCCCTGTTTTACAAGCTTCTAATCCTCACCAGTGCCATTCCACTGTATTTGTTATATCACTTGTTTAATAGTGTATTTAACATTAAATACTTCTGTTGTAAATATAATAATTTGTCTGAATATGTGAAAAACAATATAGAAGTACAGATGTAACCTTGATAACTTGAATCACATGTAGCCTGACACGTATCCTCCTGTGCTTTGGTGTCTCCTCTGTATTCTTCAATTCTCATTTTTTCCTAACTAGCCATTTGAAGTTGGTCTCTGCTGTTTTGCTGGTATTTTTCTTTATTTCACTAATTATTAATTTTCGTTGCATATTAATTGCTATATTTACCTGCACAAAATACAGCCTTCTCAGTATATAGTAAGTACTATGACTATAGGGGCCATGGTGGATTTCTTTGTTATTTTAAATCCAGTGTGTAGAACAGTATTTGAAACACAGTAGTTACCAAATAAATATATGTGGGATAAAACATGAATGGCCCTATAATTTTAAATATTTTAGGCACTATTCAATCATGCATGCATGCATTCATTCATATATTAAATATTTATTGAGCACTTGCTAGGAACATGTAATATATCAGTAAAAAATACACATAAAAGGCAGTGCCTTACTGAACTTACATTGTAAAAGAGGATAGAGACCATAATAATAAGCAATAAAAAATTTAATAATACGTTACAATGATATGTGATTATGAGAAAAACTTAAAGAAAGTAGACTAGTATAATAACAATCAGATATTTTGAACTGGAATAAGGCAAATTATAGTATTAAGAGATAGAAATGCTATGTTCCTGCCTTGTCTTTGCTACTCACTAGCTTCCTGACCTCATTTTCTTAGGCACCATTGCAAAATTTGATATTTGAGAGAGATTGACTCCAGGATGCTTATAACTATAATATTCTAGGACTGTGTCTGAGCTGAACAATTCTTACAGACAGGATGAATCAGTGATATGAATGTTTGTTGCAATCTAAGAATACAAACGGGGATATCAGATTAAACAAAAAATTCTGGCTTTGATAATTTGTGAGTAAACCACATTTGTTATTGTTTGAAATTCAGTATTAATTTTACTCATTACCCAGAATCTCTGTGTATGGGAAACATAAGTGGTTAACTATGGCATGTCACACAATTTCTGCAGGTATTAACAATAATACAATGGTAAGTACAAAAAAAATCGCGGTAGAACATGAATAAAGTACATTTTGTAATGTTATATAATATAATACAATATTGTATTTATGATGTTATTTTATGCCAGCCTTGCTTGGTTTTCTGAAACAAAAAATTGTGATGGAAAAAATGTTAGACATTCATATTCTGGATTTAACATGCTGGATGTACTGCCTATCTATAATTTTTCAGGTGCTTCTTCAAACTAAAGCTTAACTACTTAAGAATTTCAAATATGACAAATAGCTCTTTGAAGTTGACTTTTGTGTATGCTTCAGAGAAACACAAGATGGAACATAAATAAAAACAACTCACAGAAACAAGGTTTAAGATCTGACATTTCTAAGCAGCAGGCTTCTTCTGTCCTCCGGGAGATAAACAAAACTATTGAAAACCCCATTAGGTATATTTATAGCCCAGGTTTAATGTCCAGGATGTAAACTAAGATGCCAGACTGCCAGCCACCAATTTTGGGATGGAAGAAAACAGCTTCTTAGAGGAACGTTTTCATCCTTTTCTCATCAATATTCCAAAGACATGGCACCTTAATCTTCTGTACAGTGCAGGGGGAGCCTTCTTTTAGATTACTTTCCATGAAAAATTTTATTTTTTTTAATAAAATGTTGTCTGAGGGAAATTCACTAACATGTCTCTGTTATACTGTACTTACTTATTCTTGGGGGGAAGGGGCCAGAGAATCAGTTCAGAACTTTTCATAGATCCTCAATGGAAAGGAAATGTGAATTAATAACTGATCCTGAAGAAAATATACCAATGAGCTGTCCTGGTAAGAGCAATTATAGTGCAGGACATAATGTTAAGTGAAATAAGCCAGGAACAGAAAGTTAAACACTGCATGTTCTCACTCATATGTGGAAGCTAAAAAAGTTGATTTCATAGAAGTAAAAAGTAGAACAGGATACTAGAGCCTGGGAAAGGCAGGAGGAAAGGAGGCATAAGGAGAGATTTGTTAAAGGATACAAAATTTCTGCTAGATAGGAGGAATAAGTTCTAGTGTTCTATAGCATTGTAAGATGACTGTAGTGAACAACAAATATTATATAGTTTCAAATGCCTAGAAAGAGGATATTGAATGCTCCCAACATAGAGAAATAATAAATGCTTGAGATGATGGATATGATAATTACTCCAATTTGATCACCATATATTATATGTATTGAAACATCACTAGGTACCTCATGAATATGTATAATTATTATTTGACAATTAAAAATAAATTAAACATTTAAAAAAGAACAATTCTAGCTACAGGGACATATGTAAGAGTCAATGAATTTCTGATAAGATGTCTCAAATAATCAATGGATGGTACTTGTATAGGGTCTCAGAAATAGACTTTCCCACATAGCCCCAGTGGATTAAATTGGTGTGTGGGATGTACTGAATGTTTTTGTCCACCTCAAATTCATGTTCAAGCCATAACACTCAGTGTGGCTGTATATGGAGTAAGACAGTAACTGAGGTTAAATGAAGTCTTAAGTGTGGGGCTTTGATTCAATAGGATAAGTGTCCTTAAATAAAAGATACCAGAGAACTCTCTTTCCCTCTCTCACTTTCTCTCTCTGTCTGCTCTCCTACACAAGGGAGAGGTCACCTGCATACACAGGGAGATGCTGGTCACCTACGAGCCAAGAGAAGAGGCCTCAGAATGAATCCTACCTGGCCAGCACCTTGAAAGGGGACTTACAGCCTCCAGAACTGTGAGAAAATACATGTCCGTTGTTTAAAGCCACCCAGGCCGTGTATTTTTAATGGCATACCAAGCAGACTCACACAGTATATAAGATGTAGGAAGAACAATTTCATTTCTATATAAGTAAAACTTTCTAACAATATTCTAAGGTGAATTGACTAGCTTGAGGAAAATACTGAGTCCATTATCATTAGCAGTTAAAAAAAAATGGCCAAATAATTCCTTGAGTGAATTTATGGCTTAAATGGAATTCTAACATCAAAAAGGTAAATCGATTAAATAAACTGTAGAGTTCTATTCCAAATTTGAATGAAATTCTCTGACTCCGCGGACTGAATTGGCATGCTAATCAGGGAATGTTTTTATAAAAGAAATGTTATTCCCTGTAATTGTGTACCTTTAACATGTCAGAACTGAGGAATCCAGTAATGCAGATTAAGAAAAAGCAATGAATTTCAATGTTAATAGAAGAGATGGTACTGAAAAGGGTTAAGAACTGACACTGGAATCTGAAAAGAAACTGTATTTGGTGTCAGGGGCAGGAAAGTTGTTTGAATCCATGAGTTCACTAATTAGCAATTGACCATAATAATGGGTGGAAAAAAATTACTGTTAGTTTTACTTATCTGTCTCATGTAAACTTATATTTTTTCAATTTCTTTTCTTTTTTTATTAGGATGAGGTTTCTATGTATCCATTCAAAGGAATTTTTTCAGTAAGAGATCAAGTCTCATGTACATTGGCAGATAAAAAGACATTGATACCAAATTAGGAATTTAAAAAAATTTTTCTAATAATTATTGAAACAAAAGAGATTAATTTAAAAATATTTGGTTACTTTTAAAGACTGATTCTATACGTAATAGTCTTCCATGTGCCCAAATATTGCCACATTTTTAAAATATCCAAATTTACTAATAATAGAAATTTAACAATGTTTTCTCTTCCATCCAAACTTCTTTTTCTTTTGAACTTACTTCTTAAAATCATTATCATTATGCTGAATTAGTATTTGTCTGAGAAACACTTTAAATACAGAAAGAAATAACCTAAGGAACTTTATTATCCTACAGATTAAACTAACAGTCCAAGTAAGAGTCTTGAAAACTAAACAAAATTCACAAACAAATTTACATATGTATTAGCCTTTGTATAAGCAGATACCTTTAAGTCTTGACTTTCTATGCACAAGTTGTCAGTTACTTAAAATTCCTTGCCATTGCCATATGACAACTTAAAAATAAAATAATTGACCTTTTGTTTAGAAAGCTGTGAATAAGAATATAGCAGAACAAGACTTTTCAGCTGAGATGTTTAACAGGCAATGTTTGGTTCAAAAGACTGTTTGGCAAAGGCGTTTACATTCTGTCTTTACATTGGCAAAGGCAGAAATCAGAGAACTCCTGTCTGCAGATTCTGCATGTCAAGCCCTCAGCAACTGAATGTCAAATCTGGTTTAGAAGACTATCCCGTGTACTTCTCCGTCTAAGAGAGTAAAAATTTTTTGTTACATTTGTCTAAAAAGAAAGCTTTCTGAATTTTTGAAAGTTTTGGTTTTCTCTCTTTGATATTCTTGTGACATAATTCATTGGGACTATTTCAAACATCATTTGCTATTCTGGTTTGCAGTTTTACTTTCCTCTAATGTAGCTCCCACATTGCTGCCATGAGAGCTTTCAAAAACACAAGTTTGTTTGTCAGTTTCAAACACTTCAATATCACCCATGGGAGAAAGCCCACACCCTTTAGACCATCATATAAATGTGTGCATATGAGCGTGTATGTGCGTGTATGTGTGCATTTGTGGGTGTTTTTGGGTGTGCAATCAGGCTCATGTCTATCCTCTTTGCAAACTTAACTTTCTACTCAAGCCAAACTACTTGAAGTTCTCAGAAAGTGCTACACTCTTTCCTGCATCTTTTTTTTTTTTGCCAGGGACAGCAGTTTCGAAGTTCCTACTTCTTCACTACCAGTAGCCTAGAAAACAGGCTAGAATATTTTACTTAATTTTCAAAATTTATTTCAAAGGTCTACATTTTTATTTTAGGAGTGTTACATATCTTTCTTCTGTAAGATAAGTTATTCAAAGCATCCCTCGTGACCTTGCTGAGGTTTATAAAGATTCCTAGAATTTTATTTCACTTACTTCAAAACCAATGACTCTCAACAGTCGGGGAGTATGTAAAAATATATATGATGGTGGGAGGCAGTAGGGTCAGGGTAATCAAACTCAGAGGTTTACTGTTCCTTGTCAATGTGTATATGACCCTAGAGTGAGATCAGCTTGAGCCAGAGACAGCCTTTTTTGTCTCTTCAAACCAGTATTCAGCAAAGTGTCTGATAAATATAATCTGTACAATAAATACTTATTGTACAAATGCATAGATGGTTGTTCACAAGACAGTTAAAAAGATATCCTGTCTATGTATAAACATTTTATTTTTCTTCTTTTCTTTTGCTAAAATATGAAGTTGTGAGAAGGAAAGTAATCTTTGTATTAATATGGATGAACATGGAGGAGCATGTAAAACTATAGGTATATGCTTATAACTGTATTTGAATACATGAGCATGTTTATGTGATATATATTTGTAGATCCAGTAGAGTCTGAACTCAGAAAGAATGGGGTTATGCCTGTTTTTCTTATCTTTGTATTCCCAACTTTTATCACAACATATACATATGTGCTCAATAAATACTTGTTGATTAAATAAGTGCATTTTTGATATGTAGTTGGATGAGAAATAATTGATGTTTCAAAAGCTGCCTCAATTCCGTTAAGTGTTCTAGTGTGAAGCAGTTTCACTGTGCCACGGTTACCGATTTGTCTGAGTCCAGTGAAACAGAACACCCACGCACACAAGTCACATAGAGCAAGTTCAAAGCAGAAGCCTGGGGTTCATTGTTAGCTGGTCCACTAAGTTCAGGACAGCTGCCTGGGGTAGATGAAGTCTCAGCTATTCCTCACTTGGACTGTAGCTAAGGGACTCTGGAAAGTAGCCCACGTTGGGTTTTATATCTTGGAATCACATGAATCAATGTGCTAAAGTGTTAAAGGACGTCCTGCTTTTAGGGGAGACTAGAACAGAGCTCAGGCTGTTCAGGCCAGTCCCTCCTACATTTCAGGATGTTGCCTTTCCAGCACATTCTACAGGAATTCTTGATAACTACAGGAAGGAAGGGAGAGAGTTTGCTCTGTCAAATGCCACCCATAAAATTGTTTTGCATTTAGGAATTTGCCATCAGGAGATTTGCCCAATTTCATATCCTACTGCCTTTCTCATAGGCTGATAAAATCTTGCAATACTGGGCTGAAAGTAAACACAAATTTAGGGTTAGAGGATGAAGACATTCTCTATTTTCCTATTTAAAATATGCAAAGCTTGTTCTAAATTAGATACAAAGGAAAAAATAAAACAGAAACAGGTTTTTTTTTTTTTTATTGAGAGAATTGACAAGTAGGGTAGATTCTGTTCATCTTGTTGAGTTGAACTCTGTTGCTTTGTTTTCTCTCTTGAGCCATTGCGGTATCTGGCCTTTTACCTTCAGCTTTTGGATGATTTTACATTGGTGGTGTTTATTGTGCTGATCCAGTGTAACGCTGTTCTGAGTACTTCCTGGAGGGCAGGTCTTGTCTTCATAAATTTCCTCAGTCTTTGCTTGCCTGAGGTCTTTATTTCTCCTTGTATATAAAACTTAGTTTTGCAGAATACAGTATTCTCTCTAGGCTGGGCATTATTCTGTTTGAGAAGAGTGAGAATGGGGCCCCAGTCTCTTTTAGCTTGTAAAGTCTCAGTTGAGAAGTCTGCTGTTATTCTGATGGGTTTTCCTTTGTAGATTACCTGCTTCTTTTGTCTTATAGCTCGTAGGAGGGCCTTTTTGGTGGTTATTTTGGTCAATCTGATGACTGCATGTCAGTGGTGTCTTTCTGTTTGTGATGAATCTCCCAGGAATCCTTTGAGCTTCTTGTATCTGGATTTCTAGATTTTTAGCAAAGCCTGGGAAATTTTCCTCTATTATATCCCCAAATATCTTTTCCAATCCTTGTGTATTTTCTTCTTTACCCTTAGGGATGCCTATGATTCTCACGTTAGGCCTCTTCACAAAATCTCACATTTCTTGTAGGCTTTGCTCTTTTGTTTCTCTGCTCTGTCTCTGTGACTAATTTATTTAGTTGAAAGGTGTTATCTTCAATCCCTGAGATTATTTCTTCTGTTTTATCTACCCTGTTCTTGAGGCTTTCCACTGTATTCTGTAATTCCTTGAATAAATTCTTCATTTCCAGAAGTTCTGTTTGATTTTTCTTTAATATTTTAATTTCTTTAGTGAATTTTTCTTCCATGCCCTGGATTTCTTTTTGGGGGGGCAGTGGATTTCTTTGTGTTTGTTACCCATTTTTTCTTGCATATCATTGAGTTTTCTTACAATCCATGTTCAAAATTCTTCTTCTGTCATTTTAGTGTTCTGAATTTGGTTGATGTCCATTGCTAGAGAGCTGGTGTTCCCCTTCAGGGATGTCCTTTCTGTTTGGTTCTTCATACTTCCAGAGTTCTTTTTCTGGTTCCTTCCTACCTGGATCAGTTGTTCCTTCTTGCCTTTAGATTTTCGTTTGGATAATGACACGTCCTGTTTAGTCTCTGAGCCAGTACGGTGGTGTTTGTGGGTGAGATTCCACCACACCCTGTATGATGAGTCAGCAGATGCAGTAAAAGGGTGTGCAAATTGACCTCCCTATCAGTAGGTGGTGTTTGTCAGGAGGGGTAAGCTGCAGTGTTGTTTTTGGGTCCTGTAAGCAGCTCTTGTTCCTCTGGAGAGGCACTCTAGTGCCTCAGGTGGTGGGTGGGGCCCTGGGACTTCCAGGTGTATCCTCATTCTCCACCTCAGTGGGGACAGGTGGGGGAGTGAGGCTGGGTGGCGCTGGGTTGGGTGAGCCTGCCCTCAAGCTCCACAAATGGTGTTAGTAGGAGTCAAAGGTCTGCTCTCTACTTTTGGGCAGAGCTGCCAGGGAGGGATGAAATGGCCCCACTCAGCCAAAAATTCTGTGTGTGGGGGTGGGGTTGTCTGAGACCTGCAGTATGGAACAGGCTTCGCTCCTTTCCACCTCCCGTATTCCACAGTTTCTCCTGGTCCTCTGCCAGCAGGCAGAACCTCAAGCCAGCAGAAGCAGGATTTTTAAGCCATTTGTATACATTTAATTTTTCATCTCTTACTGAATATTTATATTGAATTTTGAAGTAAAAACATAATTGTTCTTTATGCATATTTTACAATTCCAAAAGGTAATTGTTTCTTCATAATAAATTATGAAGGAGATGTTTCAGAAATTTTGATCACTATTCTTTTTCTAATTAGTCATGCCCCAACAGATGTTTTCAAAATGATAAACTGGCTTCATCAACCTCATTAACATTAGTATTTAAGAAATCACTTGCCTTTAACATATCTAAGACTAGAGCACTGTTAATTGCCATATTGTACAAAACTGCTAGGTACTACGAAAATCCTCTCTGCTTTAGGAAAATAGTGAGCTTTACACCCAGAACTCTGTACAGGCAATTTTAAAGGCAAAGCTTGGTACCCTTTTTTTTTTTTTTTTTGAGACAGAGTCTCACTGTGTTGCCCGGGCTAGAGTGCCATGGCATCAGCCTAGCTCACAACAACCTCAAACTCCTGGGCTCAAGCGATTCTTCTGCCTCAGCCTCCCGAGTAGCTGGGACTACAGACATGTGCCACCATGCTCGGCTAATTTTTTCTGTATATTTTTAGTTGTCCGATTAATTTCTTTTTATTTTTAGTAGAGACGGGGTCTCGCTCTTGCTCAGGCTGGTTTTGAACTCCTGAGCTCAAACAATTTGCCCGACTCGGCCTCTCAGAGTGCTAGGATTACAGGTGGGAGCCACCACGCCCGGCCTAGCTTGGTACTCTTTTATTGAGATATTTAATATGAAGTATGTGATATCTTTCCCTCTCTCTCTCTCTCTTTCTCTCTGTGTGTGTGTCTCATCTTCATATGAAAGTTACTCAGCCATTAGTGAATAAAGGCATGTAAAATTTCACGTCTTTTCTATTCATATACCTAAATTCTAAGAGTTATAAAATAACTTAGAAACTTAGCTTGGCTGGTTATAATTAGAATCCTGTAGTAAGTGTTCATAAATGACACTATTAATTCTTGTAAGTGCTTAATCACTTATTAGGCATATTGTTAAGGATTTTACTTTTAATCAAGACAACCTTGTAAGCAAGGTAATGTTGTCTTCTAAACAATATGCTGTCTCTAGTTGGACAGTTGTCTAATCAACGAGATTATATATGCCTGTGTCAGCTCTATCTATTATTGCCTTTCGCTGATTCATTCTTTCATTCATTCACAGAAAACATCATTGAGCTCCTACTATGGGCCAGGTACCATTCTATGTTTGGGAGACAGAGCAAAAAGAAAAACAGCAAAGTCTCTGCCCTGGAGCTTACATGCCCTTCTTTGATAGTAACGTGAATAGGGACAAATCCTACCTATGCCTTGCCTCTATCATTTGTCCTTATCCTACAGCTATTTTTCACAGAATTAAACAGACCTCAGCAGGCATTCTTGTTATTTCAATTATCTTAAATTGTACTTTGGCTTGGGATAGAAGTTTTAACATGGCTGAAACCAAAGCAAATGAGCTATCAAAGGGTCTATTTGCATCTCAGAACATGTAGAAATGTGAAGGGCGTACATTTGATGTATCTGTATCTTCAATACCTACATATTTTGAATCAAGACTGTTCTGGTAGTAAGTGTTGAGTCAATAGTTTTCCAAATAGTATCCTACAACAGAAGGCTTTTTTGTGGTCTACTGTTAAGCAATCAAATGTATTAGAAAATAGATTAGCTAGAAACTTCTGTTGCATATTGAATTAAGTGCTATTGATTTAAACAGCTACACATGTGTCATTTTTTTGTTTGCTTGCTGTAATTATCTAACTAAAAATGAAAGATTCTGTTTAAATTGGTTATATCTCTAATATTTATATCTAGATCGATGATTCTTAATTGGAGTCATTTTGCTCTCTGAGGATACCAAGCCATGTCTGGAGACATTTTTGGTAGTCATAACTGGGGAGATGTTGCAGGCATCTAGCAGGTAAAGATCATAAATGCTACTCAATACTTTAAAATGCATAGGACAGCCACCCACAACAAGAAATTATCTGGCCCAAAATGTCAATAGCACTGAGGATGAGAGATGCAGAGCGTGAAAATCTAGTTAGAGTGTGAAGAGAAAGTTAAAATTTTCATTTCTGATATAATGTCAGTCATTTTTAGAGGGTTGCCAGACTTAGATAAAAAAAAAAAATACAGGATGTCCAATTACATTTGAATTTCAAATAAAGACCTTTTTCTTTCTTTCTTTCTTTCTTTTTCTTTTCATATAAATGTTTCACATGCACTATTTGGGGCATTCTTATATGAAAAATGTATGATTTTTTTTCCCTGAAATTCAAATTTAACTGGCTATCCTGTATTTTATATTGCATCTCTATTTGGGAAGCATCCACTATCTATATACATTGGGCCTGTACATAAGGATATAGACCTTGTCCTTCTATCGGTTTATCAATGTAGCACTTAACACACCCAAGTCACATGTGTTTGCCTCACAGAGATACGATACAACTTGAGGTATACTTTTAAATAAAAAACAACAGATGATAAGGAAGATGGCCAAGTGGAATTAGAAAAATAGATAGAAAATTAAAAATCCATAGAATTTTTCAGGGCAAAACAATATCTCTAAATTATTCACATAATTTTTATTAAAACAAGTCATAGTTCCATGAATTGCGATGAATTCCATTATGAGAGGGTTTATGAGAGTTTGGGATATGCATATTTTTATTAATTTTACTTGATCATGATGATTAATGTGATAATGGAATAGTCCTTCTCCAAATAATTTTTATATAAAAATGAGATAGATGATAAGTATCAGTTGAAACCTCGAGATCACATTAGGATCCTAGAGGAGCTGCTCTCAGCACTTGCTCTATGCAACAAAAGAATCCACGTTGTGGGAATAATGGGCTTTACTGGTTGTTATGATATGGCATGCTTTCTTCCCTTCAGGACTGAAACAGGATTCCTCAAGCCTCTGAAAGTTACATCCAGATGGTTCTAAGTTCAGTCCCTCTGGAGAAACTGCCCTGAAGAGATCTACCTGGCCCAAGTTTGTGCTCGCTTCCCAGAGGCCAGTCTACATCCAATGAACAGTTGGTTACATGCTATAAAGCCTGATCCTCTTGCCTTCGTAGGACAACCAAAAAGGGCCTTTCCAGCATAGAGGCCCTGGATAATCAACTCAGTTCTCCTCTGCATCTGCATCATTATTTAACACTTCCCCCAACTCATTCCTATTTCCTTTTCATCAGTATAGTGTTGATCCCAAGGAACCAATAATCCTCTGGGTTGCAAATATCCACCTAGAATATTTTTCCCTCATAGCCAAATTAGGGGACAAATGGGTTGTTTGTTTGCTTGTTGCCAAGTGCCCTGATTGGTGAAATGTGGACATTTATGTAATCTTTGCTATATGTTCTTGACTAATATATGCGTCCATGCATACATACAGAGATACGTATGTGTCCATGCATACACACATAGATACATACACACACACACACACACACACACACACACACATACCAGTTTTTGTTTGCAAGTCCAAGAATGGGTTATTTCTCTGTTTCTATTATGAGATGAGAAAATAGATTTGGGCTGAGATTTTTCCTTTCTGTGTAACAGACAATATAGTATTTTAGCCTTCATTTGATCTCCAAGTGAATCAAAACATTCTTAATAGGCATTAACTATTTCTTTATACACTGTATTATGTACTGTATAAAATACAATCTATAGATGACCTACATAATAATTAAGAGGAAAACATTAATTTTGATATTATTTTTATTAATTTTATTTCTAATAACATATTTATTGTGCAATATGGGTAACAAGATGCTTTTGCTCACCTTTTCTCATTTTATTCTCAAAAAAAAAGCATTTGAGTTGGCAGGCATTATCATTCTCCTTTACAGGAAAATAAACTGAGATTTGGTAAGATGATTACCTTGCCCCAGATGGCCCGGATTAAAGGTCCAGGAGCCAATCTTCTCTGGAATATTGGTCTTTATACTTTAAACCCGGTGCAGACCAAGTCATTTGAGCACTGAATCTGCTACCAGCCTTGGACTATAGACCTGAATCTGCTACTGGACCCTGGAACTATTTTTGTCCCAGGAGTAAAGAAGAAAGGATACCTGTGGGTTGGAAAGAGAACAGCAAATAGGGAAACTTTGAATATGTTTATTTCTATGGACAAATTCAGTATATAGAATGTTATAAACTCGTGTAGGGCTAACAGCACATGCATCAAGTTTGGGGAAAACTAGCAGAATAGAATGGGTTGTACCTGGAGATCATTCATGGGCCTAGTACATTGTGGGCTTCAGTAACTATTTGCAGAAATAATTAATGAGTAAATCTATAGTGAATGTTTACATTAACTGTGATCCAGGAACCTGATAAGACCACGTATCCTTCAGCTTCTAGTAGAATCAGTCTTATTGATGTCCTTACAGGCCGCACTTGGGGATCTGGAGGGCCACACGTGGCCTTGAGGATATAGGTTCCTCACCTTGAAGCTTGGGATCGATGACCTGAGCCTCGGACTCCTAGCAGTGTTCATTGCTTGAGTCTCAAATACAAGGTCCAGGTAATGACCAGATCCTTGCACTTAATTCACTTAATAATTTTGTTCTGAAAAAGTATACTCATTCTAATAGAACAAATCTTCTCATAGGTATAATTTCAAGAAATATTGTATATTGTAGACAGCAAAAGATTAAAGTTTAACCCCTGTCACTTGATCTGTGACCTTGGCAGTTAGTTGTGAGAATAAAACACCGATACTGGGGATCCATCATTTTTTTGTGGTTGTTGTTCTTTAAATGATTTAGCACATTTTTTGTAGGTTCTATCTTGGTTACTAAATGAGGTTTACAAATGAATAATTGGTTTTGCCATTAAAAAATTTAGAAAAATAATATCTACTTTTCTTTGTTCACAGGGTCAGTGTGAGCATCAATTAAGACAAAATGAGTGAACTATATAAGGTACAATAAAAGTCATTGTTAGCATTTTTTTCTATTTCATCACCTACTACGTTGTAGTAATAAATACTCTCTCCTTTCATCTCATGTAAATTTTGAAAAGATTAGCAAACAGTTATTTTAGTGTGTTTTATAATTTGCAAACCTGTGTTTATGTATATTATCTCAATTCTCACAACAGACTTGGACAATTGACTTTATCTACACACTGCTAAGAAATAGGCTAAAAAATAAAATTTTGAAATCTGTGCTCTACTTTTTTTGATTGTTTTTTTTTTCTATTGACCTAAAAAATTGTATGATAGCTAATTTTTGTTTTGTTTCATTTTTCTTTTTGAGTTAAACATGATACAAATAGACACATACAACGCACACATATATATACTTACTGAAATCTCTTTTAAAGTTTAGAGTTGTAATTTTAACTCAGTGTTTGACATCACCTCAAAGATGTCCCATATAATCTTTATCTAAATAGATCAAACACGTTATTTCCATCTCAAAATTGTCCACTCTTTTTTCTACACTCTTGACTTCCGTTAATTGTATATTGCCCAGATATCTTCAATATTTCAAATAAATTCCTGACACCAAATTTATTTTCCCTCATGTTGAGTAAACTGATTAAATTATATGGATTCTTCCTCCATGCACCATCATGCATTTATTCATTCTTTCAGTAATATTTTCTTCCATGTATAATTTGTACATCCAGTATTAGCAATAATCCAAAAGTCTTCTAGTCAGGCTCTGTTTCTTCTTTATATTGATATTTGAAACCACCCTAACAGCAAAAAATAGTGTTTTCTGAAACATAGTTCTGCTCATATCACACTTTTATCAACAAACTTAATGAATTTCTGTTAATTTCCAGTTTAACATGAAGGCAATGCATGGTTCCTCACATTGAGTCAACTTACTTGGCCCAGTTTATTTTCCTGTGCACCTCAATCTGTAATCTATGTTCAAACAGATCTAGATTACCCACTGTTTTCCAAACACTGCTTGTGAGTCTATGCTCTTGACTTTGTCTGCCCAGTTCTGTTGTCACAGCTCATCCTCATCTGTCAAGCTTATTTCAAATGTTATTCTCCTTAAGGATCACTTTTGGGTTTCCCTTATCTCAGCGTTAGCTCTCTTCCTAGAAAACCCTCTAAATCTTTATTTTTATTTTTCTCCATGAATTTTTCATAATCTAGGTTTTCAGACTAAAATTCAGAGAACTGAGTGCTTCTTCATAAATGCTTCAGAAATTCTCTTGTAGGACCAGTGAGAAGAATAAGTAGTACACTTGCAATTTTTAAAAATCCAAGTTTGAATCAAAGTAAATATAGTTTCATTGATTATATCATATGTTTCTGCATATATAATTTGAAGACAGAGTTTTACAATTTAAAATTTTGAAGAACAAAGGCCTCATTTATTTTATGTATTTATTCAGCATGAATTTATTATACTGTAAATTTCTTAAGAGCAATTACTTGTGCTTCCTAATCCCTTCCCCAGCTTCTAACACAGTTCTACAGTAGTCAAATAATGGAGTGATAAATTGATTTGGATATTTTTCAGTGCGTCTGCATAGCAGAAAATGTTCATTTCTGAGTATAGATCATGATCCATTTAGGAGAGCTGAGTTGAATCAAAAGAACTATGTTATTCGTAGGGAAGGAGTTCAACATAGCAGTAGTTTAGAACACAGCCTCTAGAGACCCACTCTTGCTTTAAGTCCTGTCACTGCCACTTACTAGCAAAGTGATCATGAAATTTTATCTCTCTGCATCTCAATTTCCTCCTCTGGAAGACAATGAATAATAATAAAAGTGCCTATTTTACATTGTTAATGAAAATAATGAGCTAAAATACATAAAGTTTTAAAAACACTATCTTGTACATGGAAAAAAGTATATGTATTACTTTCATTATTATTTTATTAGTGCATGTGTGTTAGTCCGTTTTGCACTGCTATAAAGAAATGCCTGATACTAGGAAATTTATAAAGGAAAAAAGACTTACATGGCTCACAATTCTCCTGGCTGGAAGAGTAGACGTCTGGTGAAATCCTCAGGCTGCTTCCACTCATGGCAGAAGGCAAATGGGAGCTGGCATGTGCAGAGATAACACGAGGTGAGAGGAAACAAGGGTGGGGGTGGGGACAGGTAGTCAGGCTCCTTTTAACAACCAGTGCTCGCAGCACCAAACACAGTGAGAACTTACTCATTACGGCAAGTATGGCACTAAGCCATACATAAGAGATCTGTTCCCATAACTCAAAATCTCTCATTACACCCTACGTCTGATGTTTGTAATCAAAGTTCAATAAGAGGTTTGGAGGGACAAATATCCAAACTATAGCAGTATGTATGTGTCATCTTTGGCCACTCAGCATCTCAATCCCTTTACTCTGTTTGAAAAACTCTCACCCGATAAGGTACCAAAAGGTGTCATCTAATACAAGAGTGAAAATAGCATTGTACTCACAAATCCTGCTAGGGCAAGCAAGTAATGTAAGCTTAATCAATCAGACAGGCATTTCCAGGGCTTTGAGGTAAGACTTAATGATGCACATAACAAATAGAGTGGAGAATCTCTTTGGATGGGGGTACCAGTGACAGAAGTTCTTGCATATAATACCCAAGGAAAACTAGTAGTGGCAGGGCAGTATGTCGCGTTCAGGTATTTATGCCTCAGCTGTTATGAATTCCTTTCAGCTATGGTTCCAGTTTCTTCCTGGTCTTTTTGAGAGACCATTTCTATGGTCATCCCTGTGACAATGCAAACTACTAAATGTATCTTTTAAAAATAAAAATTTTATTGAGATATAAATCACATACCATGCAATTCATAGATTTGTGCAACAATCATCACGTCAACTTCAGAATATTTTTTTCACTCCAAATAGAAACACTATAACATTAGCATTCAGTCCCTATTTCCCCTTAGTCCTTCCACTCCAGTCCAAAGCAGCCACTAATCTATTCTCTGTCTTTATAGATATGTGAATTCTGGATATTTTATATAAATAGAGGCATACAGTGTGTGGTATTTTGTGACTGGCATCTATCACTTAACATAATGTTTTCTAAGTTCATACATGTTATAGTATATATCACTATGCCCTTCTTTTTGTTGCAAAGTAATATTCCATTGAAATAATATATGCATTTTTCTCTGTTCATCAATGATGAAAATTTAGGTTATTTCCACTTTTGAGGAATAGTCTTGGAGACCAGTCTTTGAGGTATGTTCTCACTCCAGGAGGGCTATTTTTAGGCTTTCCTGGGTTTTCTCTGGTGAATTAACTACACTGAAGTTTAGCTTACTCTGTTAATGGAACTACCAACCGCCTCTTAATCATTTACCAGCAAATCTCCACTGTTTTTAGACTACTTGTATGTTTGAACTTCCTGTACTCTGCTCCAAATAAAGTCAGTTATTTTGGAGAGAGCTTCATAACTCTCTATTCTTACAGCCTGCTGCTTTGCCTGTGCAAACTCTCTGAACCACTGTTCCAGATCTAGGAGCAGGGATAGGAACCCACTTTCTCAGAATGACACCCTGCTTTTCAAGCAGGGTGCTCAGGGTGAATCATGGTCTCTGATTTTCTCTGCTCACCACTTCCAGCGTAGAACCTCCCACCTAGAAGTTAGCTGGCTGAGGGCATTCAAGGCTGCAGCATTCTGGTCCTGCTGTGTCTGCAACGGAGGCTCCACCCTGTGAGTGGGGACGTAACTGAACAGACAGCCTCGATCTTTCAGAGGAGCTGACCTGGAATATGGCTTCTGCTGTACAAAGATGGGGTAATGTGAAATGCTGATTGACGGTAGCTTTAACTCTATCCCACAGCAGCCCTTGCTTGGGAGCTGGGGATAGAAGAAGGCCCGTCTTGGTAAGACACACCCAGAGTGGTACTTCTGTCCTGCTGGGCTGTGACTGGGTGAGAGATGGGGGAGAGGCTGAGGTGGTGGGAGGAAGGAAGTGTGTCTGGTTGAATTCCTAGAGTGTCTTGATGTCCTTCCTGAGGTTTAGTTTCTTCATTTGTTGTTTTCCCTTAGCAGCACTTGCAGAAACTTTACATGTTTTCTTTTTCTTTTTTTAAACACAATTGTCCCCATTTGTGGTTGCGGTTGTTTGGCTGAGAAACAGGTTTGCAGATCTCCTCAAACTGCCATTTGAAATAGTATCACTCAATGTCCTGTGGCTAAATCCCTTGCTTACTCATATTATCCAGATTATTTCAGTTTTTTGTATCTCAGAACCCCAGCTAGTACTTTATGAAAGCTCTGCATTCGAATGTCCAGATAGCAATATGGGAGTGTCCTACATTTCTCACTCTTGAAAAATGTGAGAGTAGGACTTAAATGAATGCAGGGCTAGAAGAAAATTCCACTCCAACTCTGTGAAGTTTAAGCCACTCTAGGGAGTTTCTTCAATACAGTGCTTTATTCTTTATGTCCAAATCTGGATATATGGAAAAAATACTTTCATAGCCCTCCTTTTTAATCTGTAATTAATATAATTATGCTGCATTTAAAATTCTACTTTTCTGGGATTAAAATATTATATTTGTATTTACTATTTATCTATAAATTTCTCAGTTTGGAAAATATTGTGAAATATTTTTGAAAATATTCATATAAGAAATATTTCTTACATGAGATTAGTCTATAATTATGAAGAATAAAAATGTAATAATATGACCGTATATTTATTCCCATATTAAAACTTGAATTTTTTAAAATGTCAGGTTTTTCTAGAGCAAACATTTAAGTCAAGGTGTTTGAAAGGTGTTAGCTTATTAAACAAAATTCTAACTTAATTATGAGAACATTTTGAAATAATCTTCTTTTTTCTTTTAATAAAATTCTTTTACTATTTGAATTTACACCTGTTCTGAACAAAGGTTGTAGGTAGACTCTGAATCTAAAAGAAAGACGCATGTGTCAAAGTCCATCACAGCTAGACATACCAGCCACTCATCAGAGATCCTGAATCTCTACACATTCTTTATGGCCATGGAACAATGCAATAGAACAAAGTCTCCAGGCTGAAATTCTCATATGTTATGTTGGTATATTCTAGTTAAATACTTAAACATTTCCCACTAATAAATAAAAAGCTCTTTGTGTCTGGGACCATGTCTTATTTGATCCATTGCTCCTCAGTACACATTATAAGATTTATAAGATCTGGTATTTACCTATTTACCAAAATAAATAGTTAAGATTGTAGTTCTAATTTCCTGAACAATAGAGTTGAATGTTTTTTTCATTTCTAAGCTATAAACGCCAAGAGTAGAAGATAAAGAAAGCATGATTCAATATAAAATTCTATTGTATAACTTACGTGGTATTTATAAGCTAGGAAATTGAAAGAAACATTGATCAGGGGTTGAAGCCCTGGAGCCAGAATCCCATTCTCCATTGTTTTGGATAAGCTGCTAGTCCTCTCTAAATTTCAGCTTCATCATTTGCAAAATTAAATTATTCAGTTTTAGCTATGTTTTTCAATTTAAAGAAAAGCTGTAATTATGCCTTTTTTTAGTATTCCAGTTAGAGCTAATACTTTTCAATCAATCCTTAGTAGTAAAGAAAATTTAGAAATATATGAAAGTTAGCATTCTTCTATGTATGTGTGTGTACCTAATGTCTTTACTACCTGTGTGAACAAGAACTGCATTGCTTAATTATTTGATCATCATCTTGAGCAGCTAAGCCAAATAACTCATAAAAGAAAAACTCAACTTTAAATAAATTCCTCTAAATTTACCAACCTTTTCTAGAAGGAAGTAAACTGCAGACTTCTGCCAGAATATTCTTCTATGAATCTATGATGATCTGAGACTGTCATGTACTGTGGAATCAACTCACAAGATCACACTCACTCAATATGAATCTCTCTCCTTGGCATTCTTCGCAGTTTTAGAACAGACATTTCTTTAAATACAACCTATTGCAGATATTAATGAGTTTATGCATTATATGTTAGGCTTTTAAATTTTATTTCATTTTATCTTTCTATAAAAAGATAACCAAAATTATTTGATCACTACTTATTACATGAATTTTTTTGTAAGTTATTGTCCAAGGAGTATCTAAATCTGCAGACTAGCAGATTGTTTTATTTTTTATTTTTAATTATTATGGGTATGTAACAGTTTTATATGTTTTTAGGGTACGTATGACATTTTGATAAAGGCATAAAATGTGTATTAATCAAGTCAGGGCAATTGGGGTATCCATTATGTCAGGCATCCATTACTTTTTTGTGATGGATTGTAGAATTCCATTTCTACTCTTTTAGACATCTTAAAATATACCCTAACTTATTGTTGACTATTGCCATCTTGTTGTTCTATCAAATATTATTCATTCTATCCAACTATCTAACTATATTTTTGTACCCATTAAACATCCCCACTTCATCCCCCGTCTCTGTTGCCCTTTCTAGCCTCTGGTATCCATCATTGTACACTTTGTCTCCATGAGAGCAATTGTTTTTATATTTAGCATCCACATGTGAATGACAATGTGCAAAAAAATAGGAGATTTAAGGGAATTATTCTATTTGTTTAAAACATCCTTTTAGATCACAAATAATTCTGTGTCTTATGAATTTAATGTATTTAGATATCCAACTAATTTTCATGTTGATTATAGTCATGTAAATGTTTTATTTCTTGATCTCTTTTCAAAGTCTGTTAATGTGGGAAGATGGTTTTTAAACAATCATCATACAGAACATGTTCCATTAGCAGGATCAAGGTGTTCTGCTACTAAAATTGAATAATTGGCCTTTTTTCAATTTGTAGAAAAAATACCAACTGGAGATAATTTTTTTCAATTTTATGTTTTTCATACAAATGTGTTTGTTTTAAAATATTGACTCGTGTTGTATCTTATTGATCCTATATGTGTATAAGATGGTAGCTATAATATGCCAAAAAATTTTCTATTTAGATTTTATATGTTCATAATACTCAGTATCGCAGTTTTGTTTTGGTATTCCACAGATAGCACTGTGACTTCTACCTGCTAAACCAAGTGAACAATTTTAAGAACCACTGATCTAAGTGAGAACTTTAAGAGAACAAAAGGAAAATTATAAATGTGGAAAATATGAAGTTAATATTACTGACTAATATATCCTCTTGAATACTACAGATGTACTAAACCATGCAGTGCATCTATACCAAACCATTCACCAAGTGCTCTTAAAAATTTTCCGGTAGGAAAAATCTTAGCAATTAGTAACCAAACAGAGTAGATTTTAAAGCTTGAGCTTTCCTTATCTGGATAAAAATACTCCTCATCGTGCACTATAAAACAATTATAATAATTTATCAGAACTAATTACAATTCAAATACTAACACTAATTTTATTTAAATAATTATATTTAAAATAAAGCCTCATTTTGATAGTCATAATTCTATAGAAAGGAAGGTAGAAATTTACTTTCATGGTGGAGATTGGGATCTCTGTTTCCAACCCACAGAATCAAAATTGCAAAAAAAGAAGAAAGAAAGGAAGGAAGGAAGGGAGAGAGGGAGGGAGGAAGGAAGGGAGGAAGTGAAGAAGGGAGGAAGGAGGTTTGTAGAAAAGTCAGTTGGGAAGGCAAGGTGGTCACTAGAATATAAGTTATTATTATCTGTATCACACAATGAAATCTTAAATCAGAGTTTTTATTTTGTAAGGTTTTAGCATGTTTCCTTAATTAGCTTGATTTTGACCTGCTATTAAAAAGAATTTAAGAAGACAATGTCATTATTTGCATGATCAAGAAATAGAAAAGCCTTTCCTGTCCTTGAAAGCCACTCTGCGTGAGAAAGATATATACTTGAAAGTTACAGACATCTGTGGAAAATTCCTCACAATAGGGAATATCAATAACATGAAATGTATTTCTGCGTTCATTTGACACTTAAAAATAAAGGCTTCTTTTCAAATCTAACTTATTAATTTTTGTTAAAAGTAATTATTTCCATTTTTCATGAATTAGTTTTTCCATTTATTCAACAAGGTTTTTAAAAAATAATTTGAGGTTAAATTATTCACCACTCATAAATAACTTACGCATACATTTCCAAGATTTTACCTGTGCATGATCAAGTACATCTGCTCTTGTTTTCCAGGTGACATGGTTTCTCTGCTAATGAAAGTCTTTTCCAAATTTACAAAGTCACATAGTTAAAATATACCACTTTCATGGATCCTAGATTGATATCAAAGAAGGCTATATATAGTGTAAAACTAAGTCCATGCTCAGAGAGATCTTCCTTTCATCATTGTCCAATCTCTCTTTACTAAAATGCTACTATAGCACCATTTGCAGCTATAGAATGAGAGACATTTGTATCTGGGTCTCACTAAGATATAATATTGTCCTTGATCATGAAGTAACAAGAACAGTCTTGAAGGAGCTAGAAACTGCCTAAAAAAACCAAAGTGATGCTAGAGTCTAAGGAAAAGCATCCACTCCACAAGGCTACTTGACAATTGAGAGTTTCAGAAATACTAAAATCTGTCATAATCCACTTAAAGTTGTTAATTCCTTATTGAAAGTCAGACTTTCTGCCCTAAAATCCTAACAGGGATTCAATTTCTCATTATTTTAAATGGGAAACATTGTAAAGTGTTATAGACATATTTAAAGCTCTTAGTTTTCAAAAATATAAATAAACTTTTCCAAATGCCATAAAGATGTTGAACTATCATGTAAAAATATAAAATGCTTTAATCATTGGTATCTGATCTTCAAAATATCAATATAGTTATTATCAAACAATTGTTTTATATGCAGAAACATGATCTTATGGTAATTACTTTTCTCATCTGTTTTGCTTCATTTTATCCAATTTTCTTCAGTATTTTCTCAATTTGGAAGAGACTTATTGTATAGTAGTAGACAAAAACAAGGGCTAAATATACAGGCACAGTGGAATCACATTCAGGATGAGACGAATATGACGAAGACTCAGATTGTGTGTTATGTCAAATGGCTTTCTTAAGAGCCCAAAACATGCAAAACACACTTTCTAATTGTTGGGAACCCGTAGGCTTCTTAAAACTTCCATGTGTGCTTATGACATTCTATCAATTACATCTGAATGATTGATCCCTTTGGAAAGGCATTAAAATATTTGCTCATGTATCTTCTCATCTATCTATTATATGCTTTTGTGAACCTCATTGAATGAAGATAGCTCCTTCACATCTGTCTCGTCATTGAGTTCCATTCAGTGTCTGGACACGTGTACTTCAAACCCAGTCCCTTTAAGAACCACTAGCCTTCAGCAAAAATAACCTAGAGCAGCTCAGGTTACTGCCAGACTCCAAAGACTCTTCGGGGGGGTCAGGTTGCTTATTTCCCTGACACCTCAGCGGAGATGTAGGAAGAGCTTTGTCTATACCAGCAGAGGGTGTATGTGTGGATTTGTGCACATGAGTCCCCAGCCTTAGTCAGGTGCTCTCAGCTATGACTTCTTCTGGATTTGCCCGCTTCTTTACAGTGGGAAAATTCTTGGTTGGGCCACTTAAACAGCTTTAAATTAATTGTAAGCCCATCCCTGGACCTGGGTGCAAGGCTTGTCTTTCCCATCAACCTTGGGTTTTGTACTGTTTCATTGAAAAATAAAAATATAATGGATATCAAAAGCCATGAAGACAAACAAGGATCTCCTATG
>CAUYSK010011448.1:0-31011 GCA_963575035.1 Avahi laniger | reverse complement strand
AGAATGCCAGCTCTCTCCGCCTCATTCTTTAAACACATGACAAGCCCCTGGTAATCACACTTTAAAAAAAGATACAGATTAAGCCGTGCCTGTGTTCCCAGGAGCCTGGGCTGGGAGGATGGCTTGAGTCCAGGAGTTCAAGTCCAGCCTTGGCCAAATAGTAAGAACTAGCTCTAAAAAGCAAAAAAAAAAAAGTGAGTCTCTCAAGTCTCTCTCCTCAAGGAGCTTACAACCTAAAGGGGAGAGAAGAGAAGTTTGCCAACAATAACAATATGTACAATATGGGAAATAAACAATATGTGAACCACTGCTAGCTAGGTAGAGATCCAGACCTTTTGGAAACACTGATAAGACTGTAAAGAGAATCAGAACAGGCAGGAAAAGAAAAGTATTGTAGATGATTGGGTGATTCTTAAAGGACAGACAGAAATTTGCCAGGGTGATAAATAGATGAAAGGCATCTCTTCTGTTCCTCATGGCTAAAAAGAAAAAAAAGCAGAAGAAAATGGCTTCACCTCTGGGCCCTTCGTAACTATTTAGCTGACGTAACAGCAGATTTAAGCTCTCTAATTAGTACATTCTTATCCCCTTCGGTCACCCACCCTGATCAAATTTGAAAGACTTTCCTGGATCCTCTTCCCTCAATCTTTTATCCCACCTGCACATGACAGGTGATAGTCAGGTAGGAGGGCCCAGGTTCTTGTAAACATGGCCCCTAAATTTTGTGGGGGAGATAAAAGACTCTCAATAAGTTTTCGTGGTCACAACCACTAAGAGCACATGAGTAATAACAGATGACTGTCGGTGTAACATGAAGGTTACAAATAATGCCCACTTGCTAGCGGGTAGCTATAACTATCCCATTGTCTCCCATTCAAGAAAATGTATTAAAAACGGTGGAAATTAGGGTGACTTTTATATAAATAATCTTGACTCTACCATAATTAATTTATAATTAATGTACTCAAACACACCAGCATTTTAAATATTAATAACATTACTCATAATTAGAGTCATTTTTCCAATGGTTATTCCATGCCAGTCTGCCTGACACCATAGCCAGATGCTGGTCTTGTTTGCTGCTTCTAATCAAAATACTGTCTCTGCCTGGTATATTGAATAGCGGGCACCACACACTTTATGTCGTGGTCATGTTGAAAGAGAGAGAATGAAAGAAGCAGAGTGAGAGAATGTGAGAGTGGGCAGAGCTACAGCTGAAAACTCTCAACCATTTCCTCCTTTCATTGAAGAAGGGAAGCGAGAAGGAGGTGGTTAGAGACGGGGAGGAAGGGGTCTTACAAATATTGAGCACTTTAATTCTCGAAAGCACTGTATGAAACAGGCGCTGTTAATATCCCACCTTACAGGCTTGTGAGAGGCTAGTAACTTGCCTAAGAGCGCAGAGTTAGGGCACAGCCTTGAATTCTAACCTTTCTGGCTCCAAATGCCATTTCCCTGCAAGCTGGCCTCTGGGAGAACAATTCTCCTCATAAGAGTTTCCCTCTAGACTCCAGTCTACCATGCTATTTTATTTCTAAATGTCTCTACTCTCCCCTGGAAGGAATCCTAAGAGAGGAAGTCAACTCATTTCCCGTTATTCTTTCACTTTTTGACTGCTCTTAACTTCACCCAAATCAATAGACTCATATCCGTCCACTACAGCTTTTCACTGTCTGACAAGTTCCAAATAGGCTGAAGCTCCCTTCGTCAACCTTAATAAGTAAGTAGTTAGAAATTTAGGCAGGTTTATGTTTGTGTAAAACCTACTAGATGGATTTGTTTTCTTGAAATAATCAGCATACATAAATTTTTCAGTTGAAAAATTTAAAGTCTATTGCTTTTTTATTCCAATTGTTATACTACTACTACAGTAAGACAAGAATAGACTCCAAACGTTCATTTTTACTTATGACTTAGAGCTAGTTCAACTTCTAAAGTCTTCACATATTTCTGTTTCAAATAGCTTTGGTAAATAAAATAACCAAATAAAGCTTTAGATGGCTTATGTTGCTAAACAAATAAAACTGTAATAAAAATAAGCCTTCTATAAATACATAATATGATTTTATTCTAAAACAATGAAATGTCCACCTTTTTCTGAGTTGTGACAAATAGATATTTTTATCATGGTTGTGTGGCAGTAGAGGTAAAACATGAACTGTGCAGTCAGAATGTAAAAATTTGAAAACTGACTCTGCCCATTTTTTAACTACATTTCTTTAGGAAAGTTACTTAACTTCTCTGAACATCAGTTAGATAAGCGAATGTTTAGTACGGTGTCTGATATATGCCCAACAAGACTTAGCTGCTATTAACCTGGAGGGAGTAATTACTACAAGCAATACCTCTAATTTAATTGGGAATTCTTGTAAAGAGAGAATAGTTCATTGACAAATTGCCTCCAAATGTAATGAAATTTTAATAATACTAAATTTAACAAATAGTGAAGATGATATAGTGCATTTCAGAGACATTTAATTAAACATTTATTGTTTCAAACTTGCAGCTTTCTTTTAGTTTTCTGAGCCAATTTTTTTTTCTTTCTGATCTCACATTTTTATTGGCCTTTGACAACTTCATAAGCCCTAAACACCGTGTCTTTAGCACTTGGTGGAAAATGGCCTTGGCCAAGGTATACGAAACAGCTATGAACTCTAACCTTTCCAGTCCCAAATATTATTCTGTGGTAGCCTGCCTCCTAGAGAACATTTGTCCTCAGCAAGAGTTTGGAAAGGTTTCTGGACATTTTGGAAAGGTTACTAAATAGCAATTCAAAGAGGAGAGTAAAGCAAAATTCCAGCTATCATTGATGAGCCAAAATTCTTAAATTACTTTTGGCTAAGTTCAGAGTTTGTACCAAAACCTGGGCCAACACTGACCCTGCAATTTGGCACAAAGAGTAGAAATAGTGATTTAGTAGAAGGTTGGAACTGGCATCAATTCAAGAAGGAATATCCTTTTGAGGAGAATGAGATTGCTCCTTGAGAAACATATGGGTATGGAGTCATTTAATTTCAAAATGTTCACTTTCTTGTGCTTGGAGAATAAAATTAAGTTTTTACCTCAATATATAAAATGGACAAACTATTGTCCAAAATATTTCAAAGAGCGTGGATTTCAAGTCCTGTTATTTAGAAAAACCCCTAAGAAGAAACATCAGAATTGTATGATGTTGTTTTTAAATTCTAAGGCAGTGGTTCTCAAAGTGTGGCATACTTTTTGCCATGAGGTCACTTTGCATGTGTGACTATAAGGGCAAAAATATTTCAAAATAATACTAGGACACTTATTTACCCTTTTCACTGTGGTTACATTTGCATTTTGAAAATTGCATTGCAAAAGCAATGGCTGGTAGCTTAGCACAAACCAAGGCAGTAGCACTACACTAACCAACAGTGACTGTATTCATCACAATTCAATCAGAAGGAAAAAGAAAAATGTAAGAAAAACCAGTTTTACTCAAGACTGTCTTTGGGCCGGGCGCGGTGGCTCACGCCTGTAATCCTGGCACTCTGGGAGGCCGAGGCGGGTTGATTGCTCAAGGTCAGGAGTTCAAGACCAGCCTGAGCAAGAGCGAGATCCCGTCTCTACTAAAAAAAATACAAAGAAATTAGCTGGACAACTAAAAAAAAAAAAAAAAAAATACATACATACATACATACATATATATATAAATTAGCCAGGCATGGTAGCACACACTTTGAGCCCAGGAGTTCAAGGTTGCAGTGAGCTATGATTGCATCAGTGCACTCCAGCATAGGCAAAAACACAAGTCCTTGTCTCTAAAAAATAATAATAAAATAAAAATAAAAAAGAATATCCTTGATGAGACAGCAAAAATGTTTAATCTCATTAAATATCAATCAATCCTTCCACGCATCTTTTAAATATTATGTATAATGTAATGGGAAATACGTATAAGTGTAATGATCGTCTCGAGAAAAAGTATGTACTTGAGTTACAAACTGAACTAGCCATTTTTTCATGGAACATCATTTTTGCTTGAAAGAACAACTGGCAACAAACTGTAGTGTTTATAGTTGAGAATTTGGCAAGCATTTTTTGCAAAAAAAATGGATGCAGGAAGACTATTACTTCAAGGAAAACAATAAATAAGCTTAATAAATTTCAAGCTTCTCAAGCTAAAATTAGAATTTTGGAAAATTTGTACCTGCCACCATGAGCCTGGCCTCTTCTCAATACTCAAAGACTATTCTGGTGAGATTGGTGGTGATATTAATGAATATGGTATTTTGACATTGTATAACAAAATGAGTCAACATTTGGAAGCTCTGTATAATTCTGTGAACCATTATTTTCCAAATGACAAATACATGGTATTATGCATCTATTCAGAATGAAAACTAGAGCAATGAATGTTAATGTAACAGAGTATGAAAGTTCATTGATCTGGTCTAAGATTACACATTGCAATTAACTTCTAAAAAAATCATCATTTGTCAAATTTTCATAGAGTAGCAAAGAATAATATCCTTAATTATCTGAAAAGGCTATTAAAATACTCCCCGCTTTGATTGTTTGAGCTCAGGAGTTCGAAACCAGCCTGAGCAATAGCAAGACCCCATCTCTACTAAAATTAGAAAGAAATCAATTGGACAACTAAAAATATATAGAAAAAAAAATTAGCCGGGCATGGTGGCACATGCCTGTAGTCCCAGCTACTCGGGAGGCTGGGGCAGGAGGATCGCTTGAGCCCAGGAGTTTGAGGTTGCTGTGAGCTAGGATGACACCACGGCACTCTAGCCCAGGCAAGAGAGTGAGACTCTGTCTCAAAAAAAAAAAATACTCTCCGCTTTCCATTTCCACATCTCCACGAGGCCATATTTTCTTCATATACTTCAATTAGAACAATACATGACAATAGGTATAATGCAGAAGCAGATAGGAGAGTCTAGGTATCTTTTATTCATTCAGATATTTAAAACATTTGCAGATACGTTTTAAATGCTGCTCTTCTCACTATTTTTCCTTTTAGAAAATAGAATTGCTTTTCATAAAAAATATGTCATTTATGTTAACATGTAATGGGTTTTTATTTAAATAAGTTAATAAGTAAATATCTTAAGATTTTCTTAGTTTTAATTTCTAATATGGAATATTCATAGGTCTATTCTACATAAACAAAAGTTCTTTGGTCCTCGATTTTTTCAAGTGAAAAAGAGCCTTATGACTAAAACTCTGGAGAACCGCTGCCCTTCGGTTACATGTGCTCTAAGCCAGTAGTCATTGTGACATCAGCGTCAGGCCAATGACTGCCTTCAGGATTTCATGCAATTGGCCATTACTGCAGGGCTCTCTAGCTGGGCTGCCCTGTAGGAAGCTAACCACCTAAGAGTGCCTACTGTTGCTGTCGATGTTCTTCACATGGCATTCTATGATGTTTTCAGGAAAGACATCCAGCAAGCAGTAAGAGAATGACCATTTCATTTTGACATTATTTCTTCCTGTGATTCTAGTTATGTTTTCCAACTCCTTGCCTCTTGTTTCCCTATAAAAGATGTACAAACTTCACACCAAAAGAGTAAAAGCTGCTGCTGGGCAGATGTGGACTTCAAATCTCTCCAAGATCAGAAAATCTCTTAAAAATGTTTACCATAAATGTAAGATTTGGCACCCATATCCATCCTATGACTGTGATCAAGATGACATTAGTTCTGATGAAGAAATGAATCTTACAATAATGCTCCAAGATATTAGAACTTCCCAAATTAAACTCCTCAGCCGAATGACTGACCTGGTGGATGCAATATCAAAAATCCAGGAAAAAATGGACCGTTATCAGAAGCAGATGGAAGTACTGGAAACCAGAATGAATGTTAAGGAAGACAAACAATCCACAGCAACTGAAGATATTCTCTCTATGAAAAAAGACATTGAGGCTTTAACGAAGAAGGTAACAGAACTGGAAAACCGAAATTTTTGCTCCAACATACATTGTTTAGAAGTTCTAGACAGAGAAAAGGGTAAAGAAATCACAGAATTGCTTCACAAACTCATACACCCAGAAACTCTAAAGAACACATCAGCCTCTACAGACTCTGAAATCCCTTCAGCAGGACCAGAGAAAGTGCCCAGTTATCCAAAGCCCACTGATCATTTTGAGGAAAAAACAATTTCTCCCAAAAGTAAAACTCTAGAGAAAAATAACCATCAAAATGTATCAAGAAAGTTTAAAAAGGCAAAGTCAAATATTTACATTTACCCAGACTTTGGTACGTGGATCAAGCTAACTTTTGTTCATGGAGGGAAGTGGACCTTTTTCCTCGGTGCTACCAAGTTGGAAGAATTCATCCAGTGGCTTCTTTCAAGACCACCCATTCTTCCTGAGGAGCCACAGTCCATAACCCAGAGACCTTGCCCATTCACCGGACCTATTGTAAGCTTGACCACAACCTGTCTCTCTGTTTTCAACTATATTTATTGCCTTTTTGGTTTCTCAAAAGAAGAAATAACTCAACTCTAGAGTTATTTTCTGCTTTGCTTGGTAGGTTGCTCCAAGCATTCACACATCTTTGTGGTGGCTGTGAACTCCTTGGTAGTTTGCTAACTGTGGGCCCACTCGCTGCAAAGTTTCTATGCACCTACGGTAAGTGAAGGCATCTGATCTCATTGGAGTATTGTGATCCATTTTCTGTCAACATTCTTGTCTTGTCAAAGGCAATTCATGAGGACTCATCCTGTGTCCATTTTCACAGATAATTTAAAGCAAAGAATGAAGGGGTCAAGGGAAATGTGAAACACATTTGGTAGCCTCCAGGTCAGTTTTCTAGACACTTTTATCCGGGTGGTCTTTGTAGACAAGATTTGTGATACCAGAAACATACTCTACTGACAAAATTTTAAACAGCAGAGAGTGGAAAAGGTACCCACTGTAAAAGCTACTAAAGTTAGCATTATAAAAATGAAAAGGATTAAAAGAACAAGTTATTGTAAAGAAAATATTAATTCCAAAAAATAAGCTTTTTCTTTCAAATTCAGCTTCATTTCTATCAAACAATTAGACAAAAGGGAAAAAGATTGAATATGGTACCAGGTAATTTGTACATTTTCATGTAAAAAAGGAGACAAATACTATGTCCTGTAGGTTTGATACAGAAGAAAAGAGAAAAACTATTTGTGAACCAATTTAAATCTCAACACTATAATACCATAAACTCTTATATGACAAGGGTTTTTTTTTTTTGTATAAACCATATATCGAGAGTAAGCTTAATTTTTAGACGTAATAGGTGGTTGTCATTGTAATGTAACTTTTCTAAACATCGTGCAGACTACCTGCAAAATATTTTCTTCACCACTTAACTCAGAGAATGAAATCTACCAATAGCCATTCCTCTGGGGTCATATGCTATTAAACTATAAATATTCTTGATAAATTTACTACTTTTAATTATTCTAAGTTATTAATTTGAAAGGGAGGGTAGAGGTGAGTACTCACACCTGTAATTCTAGCATTTTGCGAGGCCAAGGTGGGAGGACTGCTTGAGGCCAGGAGTTCGAGACCAGCCTGAGCAACAGTGAGACCCTGTCTCTAAAAAAAAAAATAGAAAAATTAGCCAGGTGTGGTGGTGATTGTCCAGCTACTTGGGAGGCTGATGCAGGAGGATTGTTTGGGCCCAGGAGTTTGAGGCTGCACTCAGCTATGATTACATCACTGCTCTCTAATAGCCCTGGCAACAGAGCAAGACCCTGTCTTAAAAAATCTCAAAAAAACAAAAAAAAAGCAATCATTATATCAATTTAGTAAATGTTTTTTCAGTGTTCACTAATAACAAGGGATTGTGGAGAATAAAATAAAGTAGGAAACATTTTTTGTGCCGTAAACAATAACACCGAATGGGATAGATAAATATGTACACTAATAGCTCACACGCATGATAGACGGGGATGGGCAGCAAAGAGCAATATCAGAGATCTCTGGGATCAGAGAAGAAAGAGGGGAGATAAGCCCTGGAGTAAGAAGGTAGGGTGGGAAGGAGGGGAGGGCAATGTACCAGGCAGAAGGAAAAACAAGCAAGAGCACAGGAGTGGGGTCTGGCAGGGAACAGAGGACATAAAGCCACCAAGCATTATGTAATTGGAAAGTACTGACAGGTCCTTTTTTCAGCCTTTTATGGATCTAATTTTTCTTTTCAGGTATTCCCACCATGGTCATTTTAACCCATTTTTTACCTACATAAAAATGTTAGAGGGGGAGAAAGTGACTCTACATGATTTTCTCAGAATCTCAAACTTTCCCTAGAGATGTTTCTGTTCATCCTGTTAATGAACTAAGTTCCCTGTGAGGAAAGGGGAGATTTTGCTTCTGAGTCAATTATTTATCATCACCTGGGCAAGATCTCACACGACTTGTTAAAATTATAACTCAGCTTATAACTGCATGTGAGCAAGTAACTTTTCCCCAGTCCTGGCTTTCAAATTCACCTGCTCTGTCCAGCTCACTTCCACCCCTCCCGGCTCAAATGAGATGCTGTGTCTCTTGCCCATTCCTCCCCAGGGGCTGGCGGGGGCTTCGTCAGTCATTCCCCTTCTGTCCTTCATCTTAATCACCACCACTCTATCAGTCTTTGTACTCAGCTTGCAGAAGTACTCACTTGGTCGCCTTGTCCCTATGTCCCCTCTTCCCCTGCCAGTTTCCCGCCACGTTTTTGAATGAAGGACTCACTTTCCCTGTCCCCACTTCCCGCTCCCATTCTCTCCCCGCTCATAGGAGCTTATCTTCCATAACCATACTTTCTCTCCTGGTTCTCTTCCCATCACTCTGGCAGATCCTTCTCAGTTTTCTTAGATGATTCCTCAGCCGCTCACCATTCCCTTCAAATATGGATGCTTCACTTATAACGACTCCCAGATGAAGGAATTCCTAATCCAGCCTCTCCTGGGACCTCCTGGGCTTTTGTTCCAAGTTGCTACTTATCATCTCCACTTTCATGTCTACAAAATAAAGTACATACAAATGTAATTAGATAAGTGTCTATAATGTATATAAATCAAACATGAAAACCATTGTGAATTCACTAAAACGTCTTAAACCATTGCTGTGGGTATTAAACACATTTATTGGGAAGAAAAGAACATTCAAAGAAGACTAACTTTTAGAACAGCTATTTACTAAACATTTATTACATATTGGGCACTATGCTGGTTGGGTGTACAATGATGACCCTCAAAACTATGTGATTTTGGAAAATTCCTGAAGCCTTGTATTCAGTTTTCTCAACTGTAAATTGAGAACGATTTATGTCATGAGACTGTTGTGTTAGTTAAATGAGATCATGTGTATAACCTGCCAAGAATGGTGCCTGACTTAGTAGGTACTTAACACATGGCGGTCATTTCCTTCCCTCTCCGGGCTGTGTTAACAGCAGGCATGAAGATGAACAGGACATGGGCCCTGCCTCAAGCAGCTCACGTTCAGGACTCTGCCTTCTTTTGTCAGCTATAAAGGACTCCAGACAAATAACGAACAAAGAGATAAGCTAAATCGGAAAGCTCCAAACCAAATCTTGACTCCCTCATCCAAAGATAGCGTGATAAGAATAAGACAGGGTGTGAAGCTTTCCTCCTGGTCTGGGCATTCAACCAATATTCCATCATCCGCAACAGCCGCTCACCAACCTTTAATTGCACGCTATGTAAATAAGCAACAAAGGAAAGGATTTGGAGGGAAGGGAGGTTGAGTTAAGATAAATAATTTAGTTCACTTTGGAATACTCGCATAGACACAGACACTAAGAGCATTCTGCTCATTTGGAAACAATATTCACCAACACTTACTGAAATCTGACTCTATACAAAAACTATCTGAGCTAGGTGTGAACAAATAGAGATGAAAAGACACCATTCCTGTCCTGAAGGAATGTATTTTCATATGTTCTTTCCAGTTGCCAATTGTTTTGATCTGTTACTTAAATCTGAATTGGAAAAAACACACAGTTTGTTTAAAACTTAATTTAGTCTTTCTGTGGGACACAACTCAAGTCCCATTTAGAAAAAGACATTTCTATTCCTAAAAGTAATGTTTTAAGGTGAATTTGTCAAGACACAAAAATGCAATTTTTCTATATTATTCTATATTCCTTCAAAATGTAAACTGTCACCAACATGTCAATAGATTATGCTCTGAAACTTCATTTTGAAATTCATTGTTTATAATTCAGAAAGCATATTACAAAGAAACAGTATCATTAGAGTTGGACTTTTTGGCCAACCTGTAAAAGCTGATTGAACTACAATGTACCTGAGATAATGGTATCAGTGAAACCACAAAGCCGAGTGTTTGTATATTCCCATGCCAAAGTGCATTCAGGAAAACAACTGCAAAACTGGTAGTCCTGACAGCTGGAAGAGTGCCCCAACTCTCCTTGCTTTCTTTTGTCTGAGAGTGGAGTGAAAATTCCATGACTGATGGCCCTAGCAGAGGACACCCTGGAGGGCAAGGAACAAACAACAGGGACAAGTGTGGGCCAAGATAGGAAGTCTAGGGGTGAGAAGCCAAGGTGGTGAAGTCTTGGGTAAGGAAGGAGACCGCGGTTCCATGTGGCTGCTGAGAATCTAGCCCAGGGAATAAGGGCCAAATGGAGCCAAGGTCGCATTCCTCAGTGATGAGGGAGTAAAGGTTGATGTGAGGAAGAGAATTTATGCACGCGGCACGCAGGATAATTCCTGGCACGTAGCTGTGCTCAATAAATGTTAACAGAGATACTGGAGATGATGGAGGGAGGCAGCAGCAAAAATTGTGGGCTTTGCTCCCATGTTTGTCTTTGAGAATACAGCCTATTTGGAAAAGAACTGTGTTTGTCAGGAACATGAACTCCAGTGTCGGTGGCAGGCGGAGTGGGTGGAGCAGGGCAATGGCTGGGCAGGAGGGACATGCAGGGAGAGGAGTTGCTCTAGCGGGGCTCTTGTGACAGAGACAGGACATGTTTGCTTCCCTCTCATCTCTCCTCTTTCCCACGCCATTCTTTCCACCTATAGCTTGAGATGCAACGAAGTGGGGTGTGGGGAGATGTATCCCAGCCAGATGCAGAGCTGGGGAGTCGGGGGAGGACAGAGGAAGAAAGAAAACCCCCAACAGGAATGAGAAACAGCCGAGGTCCTGGTGCAGCCCTTCAGATAGCAAGGACATTCCTCCCAGGCAGAGGTAAGGTCCCACGCCATGTGCTCTGAGGACACTAAAAGGGCAGTGCCTCCTCAGGCAATTTATTCAAATGTGGGGGTCATCCTTTTTCTACCCTCAGTTACATTTGAGCTCTAAAGACTCTGCCCAAGCTTCCAGGAACGGCTCTCAACAAGAATTTTCCAATGTTTCCTTTAGTCAAGCATTTTGCCTATGTTTAGATCTTTCCTCTCTCTCCCACACTCAGCCAGGATAGGAAAAGAATTGCATGAAAATGGGGCTGATTCTAATAATGTATTCTTTCCACCACTTGTTTTAGAAGAGGTGTGCTCACGAGCCAATATTCTGACAGAAGGTGAGACACGTCTTTCAGATATCAGAAAATCAAAATGTGGATACCACTCTCGTTTTCAGTGACCTTCAGTCAACTTATATTTGCCAAATATAAAGATAATAATTGCTTGATGTACAGGCTGTAATTGGATCCCAGTCATCGGTGACATGATTATTTGTTGTTGCAGCAATGTTAACGAAATGATGCCTATGGCAGCCTAATTAGAAGAACACCATCAGCCACCCAGCTGGCATTTTCAATATGTTATCTAAAAGGTATGATCAGAAGACAAATCAGAGCTAATGTAATGACGTTCCTGATCAGAGGCTGCTCCGAAGACAATGAGTTATTGAAGGAGACAAAGAGGAACTGATGGCTGGCAAATTTATGCAGCCTATTACAGAACAACAAAAAGCAATGGAATTTACCAGATTCAGCCTTGTGAGCAGTAGCAAAAGTTTCCTTCCTTCTCTTCCTTCCTTCTCCGTAGCTGGATCCCAAAGTCATAAAATTTAGCTATGAAAAGAAGCCTAAAGATTACTTAGTTCAGTGGTAATTAAGTGGGGGTACCCCAAGGGGCTTTTTGAAATCTCCTGGCAGACTTTTACAAACTAATGCCTCCCCGATATCATTATATACCTATGGGCCGGGGAACACGAGCTTCTCACTACCCCATCTGAGAACCATGGCAACGGGAACAGCATAATGCGGACGCTAGGACCAAGCGCCGAGATACTGGCCAGGCCTGAATTCATGAGGGCTGTTGCTCACTAGGTGTGTGACCTTGCTGAGTTTCTTAAATTCTCTGAGCCAGTTTTCTTATCTCTGAATTGGGAATAATAATGAACACAATGCAAAATTATGTGTAAGGATGAAATGAGGATAAATGCTTAGCTCATCACCTGACACACAGTAAGTGCTCAATTAATCTTCCATATAACTTCACCACGACTACTACTGAATAGGCTCGGCAGCAGCTGTCCGGTATGTTCAGGCAGAAAACAGAGTGAGGACTAGAAAGCTGGTCCAGCCCACTGAGGGAGAACCTGACACCAGAGGCAGAAGTGACTTGCCTGGAGTTCCCCAGCATAGAAGAGCCTGCGCTGGATTCCAGGGCTCCCACAGCTGGGTCTCGTGCTTTTTAGGCCACACCGAATCCTTGGACTCTGACAGTTTAAGGAATGGCCAAACGTACAGGAAAATGCACCGGCCTGGCAGTCAAAGACGTTTAACTGTGCCTCTCTTTCTCTGTGTGGTGTCTCTAATGTTCCATAAAGTGCATTGATCAAGGACCAGAAATCTGCCATCACTGCCACCTGACCAGAGCTCCTTCCCCAGATCATGCAGTGCATGTTCCATTATCTTTCTGGCTTTGACCTTTTTCACCCTCATTCGCCATGCTGGTCTTCTATTATCTGAGCATTTGATCAGGGATCAGGTGCTAATGTTATACGGCATTGTGTTTATGTATTAATACATACAATTATGTGTGTATGTATAAATAACACATATGCACACATACGGTATCAAATATACATGTATAATATACATACATACTGGATATTTATAACTTTTGATTAATTTCATCTATTGTCAGTAATACTGTTCTGGTTACTATAGCTATAGGTAAAAAAGAAAAAATAGTAATAATAAGAAGCACTCACACACACATACTTCTGGTGGATGTCTCAGATGGTACCTCTAAATGTTAAAGTCCTTTTAAAAACTTGAAGAGCTATGAATAATGTTTAAGTAGCTTATATGAGTTTTAAAGGACAATGATAACTACCTGCAAAACCTATCATTCAAGGAACAAGAGTTTGACAGGAAGCATGTATTAATGTACTTAACCTAAAACCTAGTGAACTACTCTTAACTGTCTTCTCACCACCGTTTTTAAAACACAGCATCCGGGGCAATGGCACTTACCTATAGTCCCAGCTACTGGGGAGGCTGGGACAGGAGGATGGATCCCTTGAGGCCAGGAGTTTGAGGCTGTAGTGCAACACAATTGCACCTGTGAATAGCCACTGCACTTCAGCCTGGACAACATAGTGAGACACCATTTCAAAAAAAAAAAGTAGGAATATTCCTCTTTTCCTGTCTTTTTTCCTGAGTTTTTGATTGACAAAGTGTTACAATTTCCACTTGTGGTTTCCTCCCTCCTCTTTGTTTCTTGTTCTCTCCATCTGTCTCTGTGTCTCTCCCTCCTTCCTTCTTGCACCTCAGTTTTTCTCAGGCTGGTGAGTCACACATACATCCACTTGCCAGCTAATGTCACTTTCTGTCACTCAGTTTCAGCCCGTGAACCTCAGTGTTGACCTTCCCTATTCTTCCTGATTCTGCTCCCAGTTATCCCTAGCTTTCTGCTCCAGCGTCCTCCTGTGGTTATTTAGGGCTGAGTACATTTCCCAAACCCTCTTGCCCACGTCCTGATTTCCGTGTCCAACTCAGGCCAGCAACGACACTTCATCTAATTGTCCCCTTAGTGTGGCTGTTTAAATGTACGTATCTGATCCTAGACTCTATCACTGCTCAGATTAACCCTTTGGGATATTCCCCCAAGACATTTCTTAAATATTCAATACTTCTTCTGTTTTGGAGGTCATTTTTTCTATGCCATTCTCCTCACATGCCTTTTTTTTTTTTTTTTTACTCCAGCCCTTATTTTTCCCCATAGAATTGATTATAATATAGGATAAAATTTTATTGTAGAATTTATTTTGTGTTATAAAGATAATTGAATGTTCCTTAGTCTGAATATCAAATGCAGGTGAATAGAACAAGTTATAATTTAGCTAGGGAAATAACTTAAGCTAGTTGCTTTTAAATATTTCTCTTATAGTCTCTCAATTGAGAAAAAAACTCTCCACTTTGAGAAAATACATGAAAAAGGATTTTAATCTAATTTTCTTCTCTTTATTTGCTTTAACATTCTGCTTTCTTTGTGATTTCAAACAAATTATGTTTTTTCATTTCTAAGGAGAGATAAGAGATATTTTGGTTGTTTTCCAGTTCACTGAAAATGGCTTTTTAGAGTAAGCATGTTTTGAAGAAACACCAATCATAATTATGTTGTCTGCAACAATGAAATGTAAGAAAGTCAAGAATAACATGGACAATTATACAAAAATTTCAAGTTTTGGGAAATCACTGGATCTTAGACATGACATCTTGCATAGCCACCTTTACCCTCAGCTTAAAACAAAAAAATTCTTAGGTTTTGAACTTCCACAATTGTAAAATCAATTTCAATGTATTTATAATTTTGGGAACACTACATGACTAAGCAGCCTAAAGACTGAAAGAATTGTGAAGATTCAATTCACTGTGACTCAACTAAATGAGGCAAAGAACCAGATAGTCTCAGTTTCATTTCTCTTTCTCTTTATTAAAACAAGCTCAGCTCACAGACAAATGGAATTTTTAATCAGGAGTGAAATTTCCTCCAAGTACTCTGGTCTGTTATTAACGGAAAGTGCAAAATGTCTTGAAGGACAAGGAAGACGTGTGGTCATGATGGGGCTCGGCCACTCGATATCCCTCTCCCCAGCGTGTTCGTTTGCAGTCCCTACAGTAGGTGAGGGTCCCAGTTCGGCAAAGCCCTGAAATGCACCCCCACCCCAACTCCGCAATTCTGTGTGTTTCCAGGACATATATTGGGAAAGAAATTGAAGAGAATATGCCCTCCTTCCCATTTGTGAAAATCAACCATTTTAATCTGCCAAATCAACCCTAACTCCAATGAAATAAATGCCAAATTGAGGAAGGAAGCAATAGTTTCCTATTACTATCATCCTGGGTTTATTTTACCACATTCCTTTTTAAAAATTAATACTACTTCTAATTGACAAATCATAATTGTATACATTTATGGGGTCCAGGGTAATGTTTTGGCATATGTATACAATGTGGAATATTAAATCCAGCTAATTAACATATGTGTCCACGTATTTGCTTATCATTTTTTGTGGTGAGACATTTGAAGTTTACTTTCTAAATTAGTTTGAATCACCATGTTCTCATGTAGTTTTATTTTTAATCTTTTGAGGAACCTCCATACTGTTTTCCATAATGGCTATACTATTTTATCTTCCCACCAACGGTGTACAAGCCTCCCCTTTTTTTCACATACTTGCCAACACTTACCTTTTGTCTTTTTGGCAATAGCCAGTTTAACAGGTGGGAGGTGATATCTCATTTAATTTGCGTTTCCCTGGTGATTAGAGACCATGGAGCATTTTTTCATATACCTGTTGGCCATTTGTATGCCTTCTTTTGAGAAATGTCTATCCAGGTCCTTTGCTCATATTTTAATCAGGTTGTTTTCTTGCTATGAAGTTGAATTCCTCATATATTTTGGATATTAACCCTTTATTATATGTATGGTTTGCCAATATTTTCTCCCATTCCATAAGAATGAAAACATATTCATTCCATTGATTGTTCCCTTACTCACAACAGTTTTAGATGATTCATTAATTAATTAAACAATCGTTGAGAGTCTACTATATACCAGCACCATGCTAGGTTCTTGGTAATATGCTGGTGAATAAAACAGAGATGATACTATCCTGAGTTTCCTGGAGAACGGCTTGGATGGCTTGGAAGCCCACAGAACTTTCATTTCCCTGCTGATTTCTCCTCTCACCTTTGCAGGTGCCATCTGGTGTTCTCAGTCTCTTTAGGGCTGTTCCCATGCGGTGACTCCTGCTCCCTCGTCCTGTGCCCTGGCCCCCGTTGTTACTACTACACAGTGCAGTGATTTCACTCTCCTGGAGAACTATGCAATACCCCTGGGAGCCCCCTTGTCTCTCTATTTATTAAGTGGCACCTGTTGATTGGGCTACCCAAAAACTATCTCCCACCCTCTTCTATCATGATGCTTCCACCTGCAGCGGCTATAGAGACAAATATATACTTTCTTAGTCTCCTGGCCACAGATGTAAGCAGAGATTTACTGGAGGGAATTCAGGGGAAGCTTGACTCCTTGATAAAAAGGGACACATGCAACTAGTAAGAGCTTCCAAGTTTCTGTTTCTTCCTGCCTCGAAAGCAGAAATAACTGCTGGGACTTCAGCATTTACATTGTGAACAAGAAGAAAAAACCAAGAGAATCACAAAGATGCCTGCCTTGATTCCTTGAGCCACTGAAACAATACTAGCAACTTGTACCTCAGAAGTTATTATCATGTAAGAAATAAATTCCTATTGTTTAACCCTTACTGTAAAACCCAGTGCAGTTGGGTTTTTTGTTTCTTGCCACCAAATGCCATTCTTACTGACATATTGCCATTGCCTCTATCACAGCCAAAACTGCCTCTGCATCTTAGGGTTTTAGTGAATCTTTCTATTCCTGAGCTGACTAGAACATGGGTGAAAAACTCGCTTAAGAGTGTTGTTCAGTCCTGGTGAAGTCTACAGGCACATCAGGATTCTCGTGGTTGTTTGGTGCCCATCAATTTTTGGTCATTTGTTTGGGGGTCCTTAGCCAAATCACCTTATGGGACTGGGTTCAAAGAGTGAGAGAAGCAGTATGTGCACATACTACCCAGGTACTGTGTGGCCACTGTGTCTCTCTCAGTCCCCATGCCAGTGGAGTGACACATATGCCAACCCACTCCGAATAAGATTACACTACCTTATCTGTTGATTACTCAGCCAATCAGAAGGCGTCCACAAATGCTTCTTCCATTTTACTCCCAATTATACAGACACTAGTTTCCGGCTCTGGGGGTTTTTGTGCAGATGATCTCAGGTCACTAAGATCATTCATTCTAGAGGAGAATCACATTTAAATAAATATTCTAAACTTCACACTCATTATCTCTTTCTTTCCTCCTGGTACTAAATAGAAATGTTTGCTATTGTAGGAAAATCTCATGATATGTTCTATGAATCTCATCTCCTCCCACTATTTCAGGAACTTCCCCCTCTAGATAATACCCATTGTTTCCTACATAACTTCAACCTCTCCTTCTTTACTGGATGAACCCTTTCCTTACCATCTAAACATACTCTTGTCTCTACCATCTTAAAAAAATAAAAGTTTACTAAACTAAAAATCTCCAACTAAAATCTTATCTATTTCTCATTTACCAAATGCATAGCTATAGCTTCAGTTTCCACTTCCTCCTGCTATTGACTTCTCAATCCACTCCAATCTAGCTTCTGTTCTTACCTCCTAAATTCTAGCATTAAGCCACCAATGGCCTGCATGTTGCCAAGTCAATGAAAATGTTCATGTCTCTCCTATTTGACCTCTCAGTAACTTTTTTACACAGGTTTCCACTCCTCCGTTCCAGTAACAATCTCTTTCCTTTCCATCTTTCCATATCTCTGCACTTCCCTGCTTTCTCCACTGATTTATTATCAGGTACCTTTGTGGACTTCTCCTCTACCAGACCTTTTCATGTAGAACTTTTTCAGGACTCAGCCTTGGGCCCTCTTCTATATCTCTCCATATTTTCTCCCACAGTGATGTATCTACTCTCATCTTCAAACATCATCTGTACTCATGGCTTTCAAAATCATATCTTGAGCCTAGACCAGTCTACTGAGTTAAAGACTCATAGGTTCAAATTTTTATAATATTTCCATTTGGAACACTTGGATGTGTTATAAGAATGTCAAATACAGTGTGCCCCCAAATAAACTTATTACCTATAACTACCTTGCCTCCAAACTGTTTCTCCTCTAGAATTCTCTATCACAGTAAATGTACCAATGCTCTCCCAGATGCTCCAGCCAGAAGCCTGTGAGCCATCCATGACACCTCTCTCTCTTTCAATGTCTCCCCTCAACCTCCGCCTCCAAAAAAATCAGTCACCAAATCTAGCTGACCAAAGCCTCCTAAATCCACCTTTTTTTCCAATTTAAGCCACAATCATCTCTCACCTGGACTACTCTCCAATTAGTTTTCATTAACCCACTTTTCCTTGCTTCAACCCCATTTTTCACATGACAATGAAAGAGTCATTTAAAATGTAAATCTGGTCAAATTCTGCCTCTACTAAAACCATGTAATGGCTCCTCAGCACCAAGTATTAAATCCAAAATCCTTCTTTGTATTTTCTGAGCAAGACAAGCTCTCTCTTGCCTCAGGGCATTATGCATGGCTCTGCCAGGAATGCTGCATGCTCCACACTGTGCACAGCTAATTCTTACTCATCTTTCAGGTATGAGATTAATTACTACTTTCTACCAATTAGATTAGAAATAGCGTTAAGTTCCCTGTTTACTTTCATGCCACCCTGTGATTTTCAATTATAGGACTTGTCACTACAGCAATTAAATACTACTTGTGTGATTATCTACAGGGGAAACCCTAACTAAGTAACATAAGCTCCATGAGGGTAGAGACCGGGTATAATTTGCTCACTAACAATGTGTTCTCAGACTAGCAAAGGAGAATAGCAGGTGCTCAATAAGATTTATTGGGTGCATAAACTGAGTTTTATATAGTTCTGCCTTTAAGACTTATATTGACTTCCTGTTCTATTCATAGACATATTTGATTGTAACTGTGACTAAATACTTTTAATTATTTAATTATAAGAATTAGCTGGGCGTAGTGGCTCACACCTGTAATCCTAGCACTCTGGGAGGCCGAGGCTGGCCGATCCTTTGAGCTCAGGAGTTGGAGACCAGCCTGAGCTAGAGACCCTATCTCCACTAAAAAAATAGAAAGAAATTAATTGGACAACTAAAACTATATATATATATATACACATATATATATATATATAAAACAAAAAAAAATTACCCGGGCATGGTGGCGCATGCCTGTAGTCCCAGCTACTTGGGAGGCTGAGACAAGAGGATCACTTGAGCCCAGGAATTTGAGGTTGCTGTGAGCTAGGCTGATACCACGGCACTCTAGCCCAGACAACAGAGTGAGACTCTGTCTCAAAAAAAAAAAAAATAAAAAATAATAAAAAAAAGAATTAATTATGATATATTCATATTTAATTATGAAAATTATGAAATTATGAAAGGAATAAATTTCTGAAAACCAAAAGAAATTCTGGATTTTTCTAAGAAGTTCATTTTAGGGACAGAATTTCGTTTTTCTTGATGACCACTGGTCAGCTCGTTGTCATGTATTTAAAAAAAAAGAAAAGAAAAGAAAAACAGTCAAAATCCACTAATTCAGTAAAATTGGTATATTGTCCATCAAGGTTCAAAATATATTAAAACAACATCTTCCACTTTTTTGAGGCATTTTCTAAATTGAATGAAATCTTAATTCTAAATCTAGAGCTGTGAAATTAAGTAAGAAAAGAAATTGAAGAGTGACACTTCAAAAATTTTCCCTAGTAAAGTTCTTATACAAGGACTTAATGGCCAGTATGTGTCCATTATTAATACATGTGGGAGTAGAGTGATTAACATGTAATGAGAGACTACAGGGAGAAACCCTACCAAGGAAGAAAAAGATTGATGAAGACTTAAATTCTGAGAAAGTTCAAATTCTTGAGGGTTCTGATCTATTGACATAAGAATACTGTAGCAGACAAAAGTGAGAGGAAAAAGTCATTAGAGCATATTTTTGAACTTCGGTACTCTTGACATTTTGCGCTGGATAATTCTTTGTTGAGAGGACAATCCTGTGCATTGTAGGATGTTTAAAAGTATCCCATGCCTCTGTCCAGAAGATATCAACAGTAAACCCACCCACCAACCGCAGAAATAGCAACATTCAAAAATGCTTCTGGACATTTCCAGATGTACAGAGCCTGGGTAGGGGGAGAAGGGGGAGGTTGCGGTGGTGGTAAAATTGCCCCTGGTTGAGAGCCACTGAATTAGAGAAAGTCAAAGGGATTTGTCAATTCAAAAAAGTACAAAAGGACACAGGTTTTTGATCATTCACTGATTTATTGATTCATATATTTATTCATTCATTCATTCATTCATTCTTTTGTCCAGACATAGTACTAGGTACGATGTTCCAAAGATGAGTACAACAGAGTTTCTATTAGGAGCTGAAAGCCTACTAAGAGACCAAAAGGCCATTATCTTAGAATATATCATGGATTTGCAGTTATATCAGGTGTAAGTTTTAATGCATAATCAATATTGACCAATAAAGATCCCAATTTTGCTTGAAATTCACAGAATACCTGGCTTTGGTGAATAGAGTAAATTAGCATTCAGCATCCAATTCAACTTCCTAGAGAGCCTTTCAGACCCATACCAGTTGGAGAGCTAAAAGTACTTTGCCTAGAATCCCCTGCTACCAAGTTTCTGGGGTATGGATTGGCTCAGTCATTCAGCTGTATGCTTGCTGCTCAGAGGCACAGTCCTGGACACTTCACGTTTTCTCTAGCAGTGTTCCAGTGTCTTATCTGCAGGGGTTCAGAGGTAGATGCAGTGGGGACAGTGGTGGCTTCCTGATCCCTGAATAATAGCTTATGGCACTGCGCTCTTGAACGTGACGGTTCAGTAATGGGCTCCTAATTCCACCTTCTTAATTTGAGAAAGGCAGCAGCATCCCTACCTCTGGAACTTACTCTGAAAGATTCAGCCTTAAACTTTTCACATTCTGATAAATGTGTATGGGCCTGATTCCTTGTATTATAGTTCATCCTGTTTAACATAGCTAGAATAAGCTCTGTTTTTTGGAGACTGAGCCCTGCAATTTTATACAACAAACTGTAATAGCTCAGTAAATCTATCACACACAGTGTGATCACACACACACCCCCAGTACGAAAACAGATCATAGTTTCTTCAGTTAAGCACCAGATGAAGAATTTGGCTTCCATTTAGAGGCCATGCTGCATGAAAAATATGTTTGCTTTTGTTTATGTGTTGTTAAATTGATGCAAGGAAAAATATAAGATTGCATGTAAGTGCAGTGCCAGAGATAAGCACAGGGTGCAATATGGAGGTGGTAAATAGTCAGGGAAGATTTTCTAAAGAAGTGATGTCTGAGCTGAGTCTTGAAGTCTGAGTAGGAGGGAGCCAGGAAAATTGCATTTGAAGGTGGGGAAGGGGAAAGAACAGGCTAAGCAGAGGATGTGCATCAGTTACAAAAAGTTGAGAAAGCATAGCATATTTACAGAGGTGAAAACCGTTCCGTGTAGCCGGATTGTACAATGGGACGTAGGGGGTACGGAGACATTATTTGGAAAGCAGAGACAAGATCATGAAGGAGGAGGAGCAATGTAACTTCCACATTTTCTGGAATCTAAGAGGCCATTGATTATAAAACATATCATCTATTTCCTAAGAGCTTTCAAGGGAAAAAATAGAAACACTATACTAAATGTACACATTTCTTTTAAAACTAAAAATATCACTCATTTATCAATCTAAACTCTTTCTTTCCAATACCTAAATCAGAATTTGCATCTAAACCTTCTAGACAAATGTAGAGAGTATAGAGATCCTTCTAAACCACTTTCGGTCATTTGGCAATTATATTTAACTTTCCACCAGTGCCTCTGGTCTTGACTTTTTTTAAAGATTGACAGTAAATTTCACACCATATCAAATTATATTAGAATTTCTTCCTTTGCATTTCCTATTTGGTTAAACTCACAGGTTTGTCTCTTCATGATTGAATTACATATTACCATAGGTCAGATATCGTCTCTTAAAGGTTAGCCAGGAACTTTTGACGTGTCAACGTTCCACAAGTGAATAAAGGTCCTATGTGAATGCAAATTAGCTACACTAACTGCTCTCTGCTTTGAGAACTCTATGATCTGATGCAAAAAACTTGGCAATTTCAACACTTTGGAATGCCATTGCCTGGTTATATGACAGGCAATCTTCTATGGACAGAATTTATTTTCATTTCAGTCCTACATCATAAATATATCTTTTTGCAGAGATTTGAAGCAAAAAATTTGGGATCCAAATTTAAGTTTAAATTCAACAACTTGTTATCAATGCACGAATCTCAACAAGGAGTGACAATAGAACAGAGAGATACAGCTTTGTTCACACATGCTCAGCAAATGACAACCATCACAGCTCCACAACTCTCTCCTCTGCTTGGAAACTGATAAGATTATTTGGACTGTAAGAGTTTTCCTGTCTTCAGAAATGGCAAAATGTAAAGGGAAAAAAAATATCTCAGGCAAAGTGGGGTCTAGAACAAAGTCCATTGTGGACCCTTTGCATACAACAACAAAAAAAACTTTCCCTCCTTTCTCCTTCAGACCAGGAGATATGGGATGTGGGCAAGGCTGAGCAGGAAGATGACTTTGGATGAGAGGTGGGAATGGAAAAAGAAGAAAAGAAAGTGGAGGGAAGTCTTTTGTTTTAGAAGAAGGAGTGATTTTATTTTAAAAACAAAACAAACAGAAAGGCAGAGGACTCACTAGCATACCCAAGGGACACTTAGATATGCAAATAACATGTGGTTTCTTTAATCTCTAAAACATGCCCAATCTTCCTTTTGAACTACCAACCTGCTAAATAGTGGCAGCAATTTAAACCTCTGATCCTTCCTGTGCTCTCTAACTCTCCTGGGATGAATCAGCCCTATCTCTGCCCCCTCTAGTGTAACTGTTCACACACACACACACACACAAACACACACACACACACACACCTGACCCTAAATGTTATGGGGGCCCAGCTCGGGATGCCCACTCCCTCCTCCAGAGCAACACCCCCCTACACCCTGGCAAGCTCTACAGCCAGCCTCTCTGGGAATTGTGGGTTCCCCTTCAAGGCTATGAGAAAATATCTAGATTCCAGCCACTGCCGAAGAATTGAGAGTAGCTTGGGAAATTTATATTCTGGAATTTCTTCAGACCACCCAATCCGGCTGAGTTTTGGAGTATCGTTTGATGCAGTCACTCCCAGCTTGGTGTGGGGCAGCCTGTGAAGCTCCTTCCTGAGTTCCGCATGTGAAGAAAAACCCCTAGGTAGACGGTGTTTCCTCAACTTCTCTAATGCCCTACACCTTGGTTGTCTAAGCCTAAGCTTGGAGAGGGATCAGAATTCATCCGCTGCCAGTCTCACTCTTCAAAACACAGAAAAAATAATTTGAGAGTGAAGAGATACGGTGAGTTCACCTGTAGATGTCCTGAGTGTGAAATGTCTATACATAAAAGAGGAGATGTTCATTGGGCACTCTGGTTTGTGAATCTGGAGCTTTGGAAGGGGGCTAGGCCAGTGGAATAGATTTCAGAGTCTTTGCAATATTAATGGGGTCAAGGTCATGAGAGTGGATGAACTCACTCCACCTAAAACTGTGTAAAATGAAAAGAGAAGAGGAATGAAAAGGGGACCTAAGGAACATCAACATTTAAAGAATGTGCAGAAAAAAAGGAGGGAACAAAGATTGAAAAGAAACATCCAGAGCAGTAAAGGGATAGGGGGGAAGAAAAGAAGAATCAAATGTCATAAAATTAGCAAGTAAGATGTCTAATTTGATTTTTTGTTATTTAAAAAAAAAGCAAACAGGGGTATGTGCTTTATATCATCCCTGCTTGTGGGGTGTTGTGGACCTGGAGCTAGTTTCATTCAGACTTTCCATTACCTCGGGTAAGTTTTCAGGGACCCACTCTACCATGGATGCTGAAAACCGGGGACATAGAGATCTATTCACACAGTGAGTTGGACAGGTGGGGTTTCAGCAAAGGTTTGCACATGGGTGGGCAACAACACTCCTGCTGGACAGTCACCGGGCAAAGTTGTAGCATGGACCGAGAGAAATCCTCACTAGCTTCCAATGGGAAGGGCAAAAGGGACACAGACTTCACTCGCAGGAAGCCCTTGGACACTTGGCAATGTCTCTCACAGTGGTCCTTCTTGAGACGGTCCTCATTCCTGGCTGGATTGGCCCTTCCTGATCCAGCCATTTTCTCCTTGTCTCCATAATCTCTCTGTTTCCTCAGTCTCTCTCCATCTTCAATACAGGTTTAGGGGGATGTTTTTCCTTTGGGGAGTCAGGAGAAGGAAGCCTTATTCCCATTTGTGATATTGCCCTAAAGAACCACAGGGTTTTTTAAGACCAAAAACAGGAAGACACTTTTGGTTTCTCTTTCCACCTTATCATGTTCTTCCCTTGAAGCAATAAGGCAAAAGAACTAGCTGCTTGAATTAGGGGATGTCAAAGGGAAAGAAGAGGGAAGGAAAATGTTTTATCAGTAAAAAGACACTATTTATTATATAAACTATTAGACTGACACCAAAAGAAAAGCTAAATAGTGTTTACAAGATGACTTTTGAGCATAGTACACTAAGAACACTATTTGTCTAAAGAGATTAAAAACAGCAATGGCCAGCAGATATAGGTGTAAAATAGGCCCTTCTTTTCCTTCTGAAGAAGCAGTCAAGACAGGGGTAATGAGTATTAAATTCTTACTGAAGTAGATTTTTCCATGGCCTAAATCCTCCTCTACCTTAAAAATAAATTTGTTACTTTGGGTCAAACATTGACTCTTTCTGTGCTTCCTGGCACCATTTAGAATTCAGATTTGCATTGTGGTAACAAAGGGTCAGGTCACAAATGTCAGTGTTTTATCATCCAGCATTGACTAGTTTCATATCATTAGTTCAAACAAATCTGGCTGTTGATTAGTTCATTTAGTTCATTAGTTCATTAGTTCTTTTTCCCATCCTAAGGTTCAGATAGGACAATTGACCAGGCCACAAACTCACAATTTAAAAGCATGAAAATGGCACCTAACAACAATATCTAGTTCTAACTACACCCCAAAATGCTAGAATACTTACAATGAGAGATTGGGGATGATCCAAGTCCTCCAAATATATATCACTGTCTATGTATCTTTAAAATCTTGCCTTCCTTCTTTTTTTTTTTTATTTCAGCATATTGGGGGGGGTACAGATGTTTAGGTTATGTATGTTGCCCTTGCTCCCCCACCTCCCCTAAGTCCGAGTTTCAAATATGTCCATCCTTTGGGTGGTGCGCATTGCACTCTTTGTGTATGCATATACCCGTCCCCTCCTACCTCTTCCCCCCTTCTCCCCCCCGCCCAACATCCAACAGATGTTATTCTTATATGTACACTCATGTGTTGATCAGTTAATACCAATTTGATGGTAAGTACATGTGGTGCTTGTCTTTCCATTCTTGGAATACCTCACTTAGTAGAATACGTTCCAGCTCTATCCAGGAGTATACAAGAGGTGCTATATCACTATGGTTTCTCAAAGCTGAATAGTACTCCATGGTATACATATACCACATTTTATTAATCCACTCATGTATTGATGGACACTTGGGTTGTTTCCACATCTTTGCAATTGTGTATTGTGCTGCTATAAACATTCAGGTACAGGTGTCTTTCTTATACAGTATATGATAGAACTTTTTTTTTTTTATTTCAGCATATTATGGGGGTACAGTTGTTTAGGTGATAGAACTTTTAAAGATTTATCAAATACCCGGAAATGTTATCTGAGCATTTTATTTGTTTGATCAGATTCTCATATGCTTAACCCTGAAAATGATTTGGAAGAAAATGTCAAAAGTGATTCTGATTCAGTGGAACTGACCAGCGGAAAGTATGAGCTGAAGAAACAGTGCAGTGTTACTCAAGCCACTCAGACAAGTCCAGAAATTCCGTGGCCGCCTCAGTCAGTTGACTTTCCTGAATGCTCCTTTGACTTTACTAGGGAACAGGTAATGGAAAACCTAATTCAGAGTCAATTTTTGCATTTAAAATAACTAAATATTAAGATACAAAACGTTAACACATTGTTTACTCATTTAAATAAAATGTATTGAATGCCTGTCATTCAATGTCCTGGTGCTGTGCTAGATGTTGCAGTTATAGTGTTGAGCAAGATAAAGAAAACAAGTTTCATTTCTTCTGCTTTCCTGTAGTGCTATCAATATTTTTGTGACTTTTCCTCACAGGTTCTTTTCCATTTCTTTTAGCAATTAATATTACAGTATATATACCATATTATTTTACTTAACGTTATTTAAGAAATATTTTTTCATATTGCTGCATTTGTCCCATATTTATTCTTACGGCTGACTAATATGGATGTAGATGTGCTATCATTTCTCAACCTTCCTGTTAATATTTGCTAACATTCGAGTTGCTTCTGATTTTTTGCCATTATAAATAAACAAAATGTTCAGCAGAGTTTCAATTCTTTATGATAGAACCACAGAATAAGTTACTTTATCTGTTCAACAAAGATTTATTGGTTGCCAACTCTGAGGTAGGGATATGGAATGGAGCAGTATACCATCCCTAGTCTGCTGAAGAAGTCAATGTAGTGGGAAAGCCAAGAGTGTGCAATCAGTGTTCATACATGCTGTGTCAGGTGCTGTACTATGGATTGGGGCAAGTATAGGGAAGTATTTTAGTTGGTCTGTAAGGTCTGAATTCTTAAGCCGGGATTAAAGAAGTCTGAGAACTCTTTGAAATTAAATATATCTGTGTAAATGCAGAGAGTACTTAGTTTTGCTGTATCCTCACACTTAGGGATTAGGAAATGGCTCTAAGAGAATAAAATATTTGAACTAAGTCTTTTTTGTGTGTGTGCACACCCAGGCTAGAGTACAGTGGCGTCACCATAGCTCACTGCAACCTCCAACTCCTGGGCTCAAGCAGTTCTTTTGCCTCAGCCTACCAAGTAGCAGGAACTACAGATGTGTGCCACCACGCCAGGCTAAGTTTTCTATTTTTTGTAGAGATGGGATCTTGCTGTGTTGCTCAGACTGATCTTGAACTCCTGGTCTCAAGTGATCCTCCTACCTCCGCCTCCCTAAGTTCTAGGATTACAGGCATGAACCCCCTGCACCTGGTCTAAGTCTTAAAGAGAGGAAGGGAGACTTATTGGCCATCTAGATGAAAATGTCTAATGGATATTCAGAATGTGAGCCTGGAGCTCAGGAGAAAGGTTTGTGCTAGATCAGGCTGTCTATGGTAGTTGGAGCCATGGGAGGAGATGAGATCATCCAAGAGAGTGACTCAAATGAGAAGAGAAGACGACCAACTAACAATATCAAAATTTAAAAGAGAAGAAAAGATGAAAAGGGCATAGGTTGTGAGAGAGAAGCATGGAATGACTGCGGCATAAAAGCCAAGAGAGGTTTAGGAAGTAGAGGTAGATCAGCGTTGTCAAACAAAATCACTATTAGATTTGGAAATTAGGAGTTAGTATTTTGAATTGCTGGGTCAAAATATAGGATCATTTTTACGTGCTTGAAATACGTGTTTCCAAATAGCTTCTCAAAGTAATTTTCAGCTTAAGTGGACCCTCACGAGCATTGGGTATTTTTACTATTCTAAGTATCACAACTTTGTATACTATATATGGTCTGTATTTTCTGAAAATGATATAAATTCTCTTTGTTTTCTCAATTTATTATTTCAGCTCATGGAAGAGAATGAATCTCTTAAACAGGAACTGGCTAAAGCTAAAATGGCTCTTGCAGAGGCTCACTTGGAAAAAGATGCTCTTCTCCATCATATAAAGAAGATGACAGTTGAATAACAGGAGTGGCAGTCAAGATTCAAATTATAGCTCTGGAGTAGGAAGGTTATATTTATAATGTGGATGTTACCAAGTAGTGGGGAACTTTCATTTTCATAAAAAGACAATAAAATGAAATGGAGTGTGAACAAGCGTTGACTAGTCCAAAGCCAGTTTAGAAAGTATGAGGTACGAGCATTACAATCTTTTGATTGTTTTGTGTTTTGGGGTTCAGCCCTCTTTTAAACTGGTGTGATCTAGGGAAGTCAATACATTCTGTAAAATAATGACGTGCCTAATGAAAAGAAGATGTCATTTCCTAATTTTGATATCTCGTTATAGGCATTTTTTAAAAAGAAAAATGAAAACTTATTGCCCATACACACTGCTGAATTTATTTCTTACTATTTCTTAATAATTTACTTTTATTTACAAAGATTCAAATGCTTTTAGAGCTAATGTAAAATAAAAAAAGGCTTACATTGTAAATGTTATTAAAATTATGTACTTAAATCTATAATTATTTAATTGTAAAAAGTCCAAGAAAATTAATAAATTATATAATTAATGGGTTCGAAAACTCTGGAAAATCTTCACCCTACTGAGATTATAAAGTGTCTTGAAAATGTGGGGAAAGTCATTTTAAGTGATGGGTAAACCATATAAGTAGAAACTATAATTTTCAACAAAAAGATGGTACAAATGTAAAAATGAAAAGCACAAACTGTACAAAGGCAAAATGTTAGAGTACATAACTAAGTGATTCAAAAAGCATTACTCGTACATTCCTTTAAACATTTATTGTTAGAAGTAAAAGAGTAATTTAACTTAACTATCTTGCTAAATTTGACATTTGTAACTATAAACATTTTACTTAATACTATTTATATTATTTCTTTACCTTCATCTTTCTTCTTTAAGAAGTGAATGTGTTTACAGAGAATTTTCTTTTCATGCACATAAATTTCATACCATTCTTGTATTATTAGGTGGGTGTTTGCACATACTGAATTTATAAAGCTAGTTTTGATTAAAGCTATATGTGATTGATATAAATATTATATATATACACACACACACAGTATTCTAAAATAAAGGTCATTGGTAAATTTTGAGTTCTATTTCCTAGGGATTAAGGTTGAAATCCACGTGAGAGAATCTCGATCATGCATTATGAAATAAAAGTACATGAGTGTTTAAGAAACAGGAATTTAAAGATTGAAATATATTTATGATGGAGTTAAACTAAGTTGATATCTATTTTAAAATTCACATTCTTAAACATAAATATATCCAAGATGGAACATGAAACAGCTGGATTACTCTTTCTTGATACTTGAAAATTTTAAACCACGTTGCAACACTTTATGGTGCTTTGTTTGTTTGGTGTGACTTAAATAACTGTCCTTATATCCAAGTGGTTGGGGGAAAATACATATTTCATTTATATTAAGTGCTGGAGCGATTTAGGCTTTACTGAAAACAGTAGTAGTGGCCAAGCACGTGGCCCATGCCTGTAGTCCCAGTTTCTTGGGAGATGAGGTAGGAGAATCACTTGATCCCAGGAGTTTGAGGTTGCAGTGAACTGTGATGACACCACTACACTCTAGCCCTGGCAAGAGAGCAAGACTTTTATCTCAAAAAATAAAAAAAAGAAAAACAGAAAATACAGTACTAGCTTTTTTTTTTTTATCTTCTATACATCCATTTTTATTGACATTACTTAAAAATACAGGCATTGTTTTGAATACTGAGGATATAGCCACAAACAGATTAAATTGTTAACATTTTACCACAAGAGTATTTTAAAAAACATGTTAAACCTAAAATAGTGTTAGATTAAATGCAAACGTCTAAAGATTTAAGATGTAGCTTATGCCTTTAGAAGAAAACATTTGATTTGTATGTATATGTTCAGCAAAAACATCTCTGTTATAGAAAAGGATTGATGGGACATCAATTTCTTTAGAGCCCACAGTGTTTTTCAAGATTGACCTATTCTGTATAAATTTAAATGTTTCTGTGGTCTGTTACAATTGTCTAATGTTAAAGAAGCTGAATGTTTTTCTTATTCCTTTTAAATTTGCCCTTCCCAAGAAAATCATATAAACACTAGAGATGATAATAATCTGAGCATTGCATTTGCTTTGTTCTATGTTTTTTAATTTATAAGGAATACTATTTTTATAGAGGATTAAAATTCATAAAATACTTTCAAAAACATTATTCATGGCCAGGCGTGGTGGCTCACACCTGTAATCCTAGCTCTCTGGGAGGCCGAGGCGGGCGGATTGTTTGAGCTCAGGAGTTCGAAACCAGCCTGAGCAAGAGCGAGACCCCGTCTCTACTAAGAAAGAAATTAATTGGACAACTAAAAAATATATAGAAAAAATTAGCCGAGCATGGTGGCATATGCCTGTAGTCCCAGCTACTCGGGAGGCTGAGGCAGGAGGATCGCTTGAGCCCAGGAGTTTGAGGTTGCTGTGAGCCAGGCTGACGCCACGGCACTCACTCTAGCCCGGGCAAAAAGAGTGAGACTTTGTCTCAAAAAAAAAAAACAAACATTATTCATGTAATGCCCATAACAAATTTTGAGAGGTAGGTATTATTCATATGTTAGAGGTTTTGAATTAAAAAATACCCTAAGGCTCAGAAAAGACAAATGACCAAAATCACAATTATTAACCTGGTCTTTTGACTTAAAGCTTAATGACATGCTTTCATTTTAGCGTAATCATTAATTCACAGATTTTCTCAGGGTTAGGGTGAAGGGAGGAATCACCGTTTTATCTATTTTTTTTTAAAAAATGACTATAATACTTTTAATTGTGTGTGTATGATGGATGTATGTATTACTATGTACTATTCAAACTACTGAAAGGATAGTAGGGCAATTTCTAAGTTAGCTCCAAACTATTTAGTGGTGTGAGTAATACAGGAATAAACTTACCAGGGTTTTTTATTTTTATTTTTTTATTTTATTTTTTTTTTTTTTGAGACAGAGTCTCACTTTCTTGCCTGGGGCGAGTGCCGTGGCGTCAGCCTAGCTCACAGCAACCTCAAACTCCTGGGCTCAAGCGATCCTACTGCCTCAGCCTCCCAAGTAGCTGGG